>KL271378.1:0-24668 GCA_000699545.1 Podiceps cristatus | reverse complement strand
CCTCCACCAGCCTGCCTCTCCAGGCAACTGCTGATTTCGCCTGCGCCTAAAGCTGGCCCTGGGAGCCAGGCTGGCAGGGAGCTGCTTGGCTCCTTAACGCTCCAGCTGGCTCCGAGGCCATCGCAGCAGCTGAACGAGGAGGACGCACTCCTCTGCATGTCCTAGTTCCCATCAACTGGCTGGGGCCGGGGCAGACCGTACGCCCATTAGAAAGAGACAACAGGAGCACGTGTTGCTCCAGCCCATCCTTACCCAAGCCTCTGATTGAGGAATACAGGGAAAAAAAAAACAACCTGGGGCAGGAGCTGCACAAGACCGTGGCATGCTGCTGGGGTGGAGGTGGCTGAGTGTTGGCCCCTGCACTGGCACCGCAGAGGAGCCGGCACTGGTCCCAGCCAGGCAGCATGCGGGGCCAGGGACAGGTGAGTTGTGAAGGCGAACACAGACGACACTGCATAGGTTTTGAAGGCAAAAATGTGCCTAAAGGTAACTTCTTTTGGTTTGTCCATTCAAAATAGTTCATAGAAAACTTAAATGAATCTCCTTTGACTCCTAATTTAGAAAATGGTATTTAAAGTATTAGGACTCAAAAATTAGCATGTGTTCATGAAAATCAATGTTTTGTCCTACCCCTTTCTGGAAGAGGGTTCACTGCGGGTTTGAGGTGCCTGGCACTGCTCTTTACCATCTGCGCTACTGTCCTGGTAAAGAGGCTCCTGCAGGCTGCTGTCTTCAAAGTAAGACCAGTCCCAGGTACTGGTAGCTATACCAGTAACAGGTGGATGGGGTCTTCTCTCTAGCCATTAACTTAATAATTCATTCATTTAGGCTACATTTCATTCTGAAATACATCTCTGTGGCCTGGTCTGCAGTGGAGGAATTAGTCTTTGAGAAGACTGGCCTGGAAGATGCCTCCTCCTCCATGTATTTATGAACCACAGAAAACATTTGAATGAATAATGTTGCTAAATCCTGGTAACTTGGCATCAGTTACCAAAATCCCCTGGTTTTAATCAAGGAAGCATTGTTCACTGTTCATAGTCAAGAAGGAAAACACGAAGTTCATCATCCCTTCCCCAAGCGGAGGTCGGCAGACATCTTTCAGTGATACAGAAAGCATACACACCTGTCTGCATTTGGGGGCCATTAGCAGTTGGCAACTATTCCTAAAAGTACAACATACCATATTAAGCCATGACTGTTTCTGTGCTTAGACATAAAGCTTATGCAACCTATTACGGGCTAACAGAAGAATAAGTTGAAAAGCAATTTTTATATGGCACAGATTAGCAGAGAACATTTCACTGAATTTATCTCAAGATATAATTTGCTAACATCTCTTTCTTCCTTGCTCAAAGCATTCGCTGGTAGTTATTTTTAGTAATGACATATATGTTTCCTAGTAAGGCACTTTGCATTTAATAGTAATAAGAAATAACATTATCTACTTTTTATGATTGAAGATTAAGGAGTCTATTCTAATAGCTTCAGTTGTCAACACAAGGTCCTCTGGTACTATGTTTCTTAGCTTCCCTGTTGTAAAAGAACATGTCTATGTAGATATTATTAATTTATCATTGCACAAAACAAAGTTTATGAACACTTAATATTTAATGTGCTGTGAATTTAATAATAAAAAATTAAGACTCTACCTTACATCATTTTTAACTATCTGATTTTTATTCTTCTCATTAGCTCTTTATGGCTCTATTCTGAGATTTTAAACCCACGTCTTGGGTTTAAAAGCATTTAGTTGTGTATACCGAAATGTAAATACTTAATCTCTAGATCAGTTGAATATAGGGACAACACCATGATGAAATTAGAGCACTATGACATTTCTACCATATGTGGGTTATAAATATAAAGCTGTGCTGAAGCCAGTTGAGCTGCCTCAAATTATGTGAAGACCAGGGTCTCCTCGCCTAGTAACTTCAACAGATAGGCATGCTTGGTGTTCTTTCAAAAAGCCCTGATGCTTTTTGCATTTATACTTTGCCTGGAGAGTGGGAAGGCACTCGTTACAGCTTCTCCAAGGGCCTACACTACTTCTGTCTGTCTGAGCAGTTTCTTGCATAAGCATGATAAAAAAAAAATCAAACCACGATAGTTTTCTACTGCACAAGATTAACAGACCTTATTTATTATTCTGGCTTTAGCTTTCCTCAGCACAATCTGACAGATCTTGTTGTTATCTGGAATGTCTCTCTGGGTGCTCTGAATAAACAAAGCACATTGGGGTCTTAAACTGGGGAAAGCTTTTTTTGGTGCCAATGGCATTACATGGCCTAACCCCAGCTGAGGATCTGGCTCAGTTATGTCTTGACACACATATGCTTATAGTATATGATTTTGTTGCTACAGTGTGATTCATTCTAGATTTCAAGTACAGAACATGATTCATATTAATTTCTTTCTTTACATTTGTATTATCTAGCCTAGCTGTTGAGGGTTTAGTCAGAAGCATAATTAATGTTTGGTTGATAATCTGAATCCCAACAGCTCATCCCAGACAATGTTTCTTGACAGCAAATCCTGCAGCACAGAGATTAAGGGACAAATTTGCAAATGTCAGAAGGCGAGGACTGCATGCAGAAATGCAGGCCACCTTTGCCAGCGCACCCCATCCGCTCTGCCTCGCGCCGCTGCGCAGCAGACGTGACATTCATGTTGCACCATCACGGAGACACAGACCCACTTTGACGTGATGGTATAC
This sequence comes from Podiceps cristatus, assembly GCA_000699545.1. Lineage (NCBI taxonomy): Eukaryota > Metazoa > Chordata > Aves > Podicipediformes > Podicipedidae > Podiceps > Podiceps cristatus. Next base: position 21,952 of record KL271378.1, on the reverse strand, counting down.
AGTGATCATGTACTTAGGAATGCAGTCACCAGACATGCATTTAACTGGACATTCGTACATGCAATTATCTGACTCGCACACCCAACATGTGTGTGTTGCTTGGGGTTTTCACATCCTGCAGTCCAAAGTAGCCAAGCTTTAAAGTGGCTGCAACAAAAATAGAGAAGAAGCCTTCATTTTGTTAAAAATCTGGCCCTGATTTCACTTTTTTCTAAATGAGACAGAAGGCAAATGTTCTCCAACAAAAGATAAACAATGACAATCAAAGCTGGAATATTAATACGCCTGAGTATGGGAAACAAGCAGGATGAGCCAGAAAGGAAAGCAAACAATGGAGCTTGTGCCTTGCCGGGCGATTGTTCCAAGCAGAGAGCCGTTGTCAGGGCTGCTCCCTCGGAGAGAATCATGCATGGGGAGAGGAAAGAAGAGGTGGCACTGTCCATAAAAGGGAAATTTAGAAAACCACTAGGAAAGGATTTGGAGTAGAAAAAACAGGTTGTTGGAAATGGAGGAAAAGAAAGAAAACCATTGCATGTCCCCTTCAGAAGGAAGGCTCCCAATTGCCATTGACAGCTTAATTCGATACCTTGGCCGGTGAGTGGCAGCAGATGAAGTTCATCTCCCTCTTTGCTACAACTGTTTTTGCTAGCAGGACAGCATCTCCTGGGCAGATGCACGGCCTCTTCCTACAGGGAGAAGGAGAACTTTGTGAGCTTGACCTTACAGGAACCTACAGAGTACCTGCAGGTATTTTAGCCAAGAGGAAACCAAGAATTTATATGCCTGTATTTTATGAGATGAGACTTTCACAGAGTGCACTGGTACTCACCTGAATTACAAAAAATGGTCTTCATTTTACCACTTCAGGAAGATATGGCAGTGCTTGTCTAAGGGAGAAGTTTGGCCTTAATGGCCATGGTATCCTAGGAGGGTATTTCATAGTATTAAAACTGTGATCCCTGCAGAAAAAGTGGAAAAAGGCCAGCTCCTTACTAGGCACAGTAATTTCTAACTATTTCACTGGAAATGCCAGGTGTGAATAGCTTCACACACTCACCATGACAAATACTGTGGGTGAGGTGGGGTGGGAGCGTTGCTGCAGGGAGCAGCAGGGTGGGTATTCCTTGCCTGCCCACTCCCACCAGACCCAAGGTACCTCAACTCTTCCCGAGATTTAAGAGCTATCAGACGATTTCAGGGAATGAATAAACACAAAATAGGCCACGATGCTAGGAAGACAAATGTCATCACCTGATATATCACAAATCGTCTTTCACCGTATCACACTATGGGTCTCCTCTTCCACTTTCACCATTACTCTGAGAAGCTCCTGTTCAACCTCTCCAAGAAAGTGTCCTCACAGGTCAGAGCTGGTGTGAAAAGGGGTTTTCCTCTCACAGTCTGCATGCTGCAAAAGAAAATTACTCAGTTTCTCCCCTCTCCTCTCTGGACAACAGAACAATCCCTTGCACAACTTGTCATTGACCTGGCTGATACCGGTGACTTTCAGTGCAAGAACTAAGGGACAGAGCTGCAAAATGCCACCAAACCACTAAGAGAGTAAACAGCCTCCACCAAATATGGATGATGGTACCTTGGGTTTTTTAAAAGGAACATCACTTACCTGAATAAATGAAAGTAACATGGTGGGGTTGTGGGGTTTTTGCTTGTTTGTTTGTTTTTTTCCTTTTTTTCCACTCTCCTACAGTACTTGGAGTCTATTTCTGTTGCACTCAATGACTGTGCTGCCTGAAACATGGAGTGACATTTGGCTCCAGAGCTTTCCTCACCCACCAAGGCTCAGACTGTGGCTTATCAACCAGGCTGGTTTGCTCTGACCACGGCTAACTGTCCCTCAAACCCAGGCTAGTTTTGCTTGGGGCTTTACAGCTTTATAGCCCTCTGCAGACAAGTTAATGTCTAATCCCTCTCCCAGGTGATAAACATTATATTACAGATACAAAAAACCCACAGAAATCCTTAATGTAAGGACTAAGGACTGAATGTCAAGTGTCCCAGGCAAGTGGTTGTTTCTCGACGCTCTTGATTGAAGTGCTGCCATATGACATTTTGGAATATACATGTGTAACTGTTTCTTGCAAGTGTCTTTTTAAACTCAAGCTGGATCCTTTAATTGCAAGGCTGGTGAAAGCTGCTTTGTAATTTGCAGAGGGCTTGTGTAATGCATGTACATATTTAGTGAGAGGTAATGAACTCTCCTTCACCTCCCATCCAATGAAGCATTAGCACCACCAGTTGGTCATCAAGACTGAATAACACCCCGTCCCAACTGCAATAATAACGCAAGAGCTTTGTTCAGGTTCTCAAGAGCAACATGTTGTGTCACCCAGACATATTGTTTAGCTGGCCTGAAGTTGAGGCACGTCATGTTAAGATTGCATAGGTGCATTTTTTTTTTTTTCTGGGTTTGTTGATTGGACCTGATCTGTTCCAGCTTGAAATTTAAACCACACTAATTAGGGAATCAGAAAACTGTAATGAGGAGCTCAGCTAAATCCCAGATCTTTCAGCACAGTCATATTTTTCAGTTCACTGGTAAAAGATTGAAGAGGATCCAGAGAAAACACTATCAGCATTTTGGATTTCTCAAGCATCCTGATCCAGAGATGTACTATTCTGCAGAGGGAAGTGGGGCAGACTTGGGTGCTGATTTTCAGTTCTTAGGTCAGTAAATTGGCTTGTAAAGCTGCTTCTGCATGCCACACGGCTAGACTGCCACGGGCATACATAAAGTCTTGATTTACACACACGTATGTGGTGATGCTCGTGCCTTCGAAGACAGGTGTATGTCCCTGGTTACCTGAAGGATCTGTCTGCTCTTCTTTGCTATTATAGTTTGCATAAACTGCAAATGTTTTCCCTTTTCCTGGTTCTCTGTCTTCCTCTCCCCCCACGTTTGCTCATGAAGAGGTGTGCAAGCATTTCATAGCACTCACAGATTTCAAATTTCATTCTTACTTGCACTAAGGCTCCTGGCACCGCCCAGGGATTTGGCATGAACATGAACTAGCTTTGTACCTGCTTTAGAGGCCTTTTCTATCACTGGAGTGATCTAAGAAAGTCTCAGTGTAAAAGGGAATCAAGATCACCATGTCTGCACTGTTTCAACCACTACTTCACGAGTGGCTGAGGTGGAGAAAGGGTTACAACCAAGACCACACTCTGCAAGGAACAACATCTGATAGAGGAAACTGTTTGTCAGTTAAGTGAATGCAAAGGAGATAAACTGTATAATCTGCTCCCTTACAGAAACATTAACCATTACAAATAATAAAGTAATTATAGACACCCCCCCTGCCCCCACCAATTTCTAACATTAATATCTAGCCCATGGTACCAGTTTGATTAGTACCTGGTGGTGCTTTACTCCGTGTCCTGGTTTTGGCTGGGATGGAGTTAATTTTCTTCCCAGTAGCTGCTGTGTTTTGGATTTAGTATGGGATTTGGTATGTGAAGAATGTTGATGATACTCTGATGTTATTAGTTGTTGCAAAGAGATCAAGGACTTTTTCCAGCTTCCCAGGTTTTGCCAAAGTGCAGGTGCAAAGAGCGGGGAGGGGTATAGCCAGTAGAGCTGACCCAAACTGGCCAAAGTATTCCATAGCAGGGGTGCCGTGCCCAGAATATAAGCGGGGGTTGGCTGCGTTTGTTGCCTCTTGCTCTTTCTCACTTGCTCTCAGGAACTTGGGGTTCTGAGATTGCTGCTTGGGAAATCGCTGTTGTGAGATCGCTGCTCGGGATTGTTCCAAGACCACTCGGTGTTGCTCCATGGTCGCTGCTTGGGATGGGCTGTATCAGTTGTCAGATCGCTGGGTGGTGAGAAACTGTGCATCATTCAGTTTGTATGTTCTATTATCATTATATTTTGTTATTATTATAATTATTAATATGTAATATTATTGTTATATTTTCCTTTGCTGTCTTAGTAAACTCTCTTTATCTCAACCCACGAGTTTTCCTTTCTTTACGGTTCTCCTCCTCAGCCCACTGGGGAGAGGGGGAGTGACAGAGCGTCTGCATGGTACTTAGTTGCCGGCTGGGGTTAAACCACAACACTGCGTCTCATCCGACTCCATTCAAGTCACATCCTTGCTGCCCTCCCTGCTTGGGATGGCATTTGAGAGTGGCATCCAAGGCTGTAAAAGCTAATTCACTATGGCAGGATTGTCATTCTCAGAACCAGCATGTCCAACAAAATTCAATGCCCTAGACATTTTGCGTTTTTTGGTATTTTTTAATCAATCTTGTTTATAGGTGGCCGTAAGAGTCTCAGCAGTGACTGTGGCCTCCCCATGCTACATCCTGAACAAGAACAGAGCAAGCAGCAGACCTGGCCAAGCAGTTTTATACTCCAGCAAGTGTCTGGTGGGGTGGCAACGCAGCATTTGATGCCAAGCCTGGGACTTCACCATCACTATTGAAGCCTGAGGGACCAAGATCTTGATAGGCAGGAGAGATGAGAAAGGAAAACAGGGCTTGGAACTCACTTCTTCCCACTGAAAATGTTCTGATATTCTTTGTGGCATTCTTGCCACGTTTTATGAAATACTTTCTGTGTTTATAGACTTGTACAAATAAACATAATACAAATATTTTTGTTTCCTCTTTATTTTCACGTTTTCCTCTTCCTTAGTCAAAATGAGCTTTGATTTGAGGATATCCCCACAAAAACATATGTGATAGTTGAATACAAATCATCTATGATGCTTTCATTGACTAAGGCACTGTCAGGGATTAAAAATGTAGAGCAAAATATCACAGTTCTCAGTACGGCTTTGTGCCTGATGCTGGTAGATGATGCTGACAGAGCAAGGAGCTTGACTCATGCGAGCAACAGCAGAACTCCTCACCTGAGCAAACATTTGCGGTGTTCAAGCCCTGCCTTCACAGGGTTAGAGGGCTTTTTTGAAAGGTTTTTCTTCTTTCAAGAGCTTATTAAAATTGAAAAATTATGCAACCCGTTGCTTAGCTGTTTCTCATCGGCTTTACAGCGCTCAGAGAGCACATCATTCTTGCACCCCGGCTCAGCTACACAGGCTGCCTCTCTGAGGAGGCTGGGCAATCTTCAGCGCCACGTAGCACGCGGAAGTGGCGCCTAGACTGTAAATATTATATGCTGCTGTAAGAACATTTGAATGGTAATACTCAAGCAATTACTTTCCTTTCAAGATCATTAAACACAAATCTGACTTGTATTTTAATAGGACTGCCAATGTATTTAATGGGGGGCAGTAAAGGGTAGTTTTTTTCTAATGGATGAATGTTTATATTATTATCCACTCTGAGAGACCACATTAGGAGGAGACTGTATAACGCTCATGTGTTTTGCCTCAGTCCTTTTTGCACAGTATTCGGTTCTTTTTCAGTTCTGCATCTTACAGTATGACGGCAAAACTGCATCTACAATAAATTCCACCACTGTGTTCTGATTATGAGATAACAAAGACCAAGTACTGTCATGCTGAAAAGAATTTGAAATATGCATTTCTCTAAAGTCTGTTAAAATTTTAGAGAAAGCTAATGCTTGTCAAGTTGCCAGATTTGGACAGTGGCACCTGCTAAGCAGCCATGGGACAGGCACTGCAGGATCAAGAGCAACACCAGCTTCTCCACACCACCTTGCAAACACACCTGGGCACTGCTTGGAAGCATCCCTGAGCAGGGTCAGTAGGTGTTGCTGCCTCTATGTCCACTCCCATCTGGGCTCGGGCTTCCAAGAAGAGTGGCTGTCAGCACGAGACATGCCGTGGGTGGCTGGGTCTGCGCTGAAGTCAGCAACCGCTTTGCCACAGCACAGACCCACCCACCCCCACTGCTGCTTCCACCGCGGGGACCCGCCGGCTGGAAAGCAAAAAAGCTCCCTAGTCTCTTATCAACTTCATGAGCAATTTGGACAAACTTGTTCCTGACTACTTATTTTGTATTAGTAAAACACCTGCACCGTCTTGTCACTGTGAATTTAAGTAAGTCACATATTTTTACTAAAGACAGGGCACGGGGTGGGCAGGAAATCAAAGCCAATTTGGGACAGTCCTCAACAGGCACTTTGGGAGCTCAGAAAAGAGCAAGCACTGCAATCTGTTTCCACTGCCCACTCACTCCTCAAATGTGACGGCTGGAAATGACTATGCTACACGACTGGTTAGCAGTTGGTAGCCTCTGGACAATAGTTAGAAAATTTTGCCTGTTTTTTCCTTCCCACTTGCACCCATACCATAAACACACACCCTTCTCTGCTAAGTGCAGTGAAGGTTTGCATATACTTCAGAGCAAATGCAGCTCTATAGATTGTATGATGGTATTATCTGTGACCAAAATTTGGAACTGAGAAACACATTTCTCTAAGGTCAGTGCTTCCGTATCATTCTGAATTTATCCACGGAGGTTTGTTATTCGAAACGGCACCCAGCTCAATAGCTGAGAACATGCACAGGAACCACCTGTATCCTCACTAAAATGTTTTAGGTGCAAACCTTGATGTCTCCCTGTTAGACAGTTGTGGGCAGTAGTTATTACAAGCCTACCAAGTAGAATTTTCTAGATATTTATAGGTCTATATTGTAAATATTGCAATAAAAAATATCAGGAAGGTGGTTCTAAATCCAGAGCTCACGGAAAGAAGCCCAGGAGTTAAAGTAGGAAGCAAGGTGGAAGGTTTTTTATTACTTTGCATTCTAGTGGACAACAGCAAAATCTAACCATGAATTGCTACAGGACCAAATTTATAATCAGAATATACCGTGCTAATAAAAGGAGTGATAAGAGTGGAAGCCTCCAGTCATGAAGGGTTTCTGCGAGTGGCAGGCAGAAATAACGAAGATGAGCACTTTCCTCTCCCCCCTCACCCGGGGCGACAGAGAAGTCATATTGCACCGAGCGCGTGCCCCGCTCCCACCTTGGCGTGGCTCTGCTCCAGCAGCACCTCTCTGAGCACCTGCTTGCCAAGAGCTTCCCCGGGGCTACGGAGGGCTTTACTGAAAAATCCCACCCTTGGAGGAGAAATCTGCAGCACAGAGGAGGCAGCAAAGGCACTACACAACTGCAAGGGCAGAGAAACGTGTGGAGCACAGTATCCAATAGCTGCGATACAACGACAGAACATGCTCGGTGGTGAGCATCCTCCCAGAAATGTGTGGCTCGCCTACTCCTAAGAGAGGTACTCCAAATACTACAGCTGCCATGTTTAGGACTATTATTAGAGAAAACTGTTGACATTTTCTGGGTTAAGGATAGTTATGTGGAATTCATGGATAATTTAGTCCTTTTGCTTGCAGAAATAGTTTGATATGCTCTTGAAATAAGCATATAGAGAGATTGATGTGTGATGTTTGTAGGTTCAGATGTTCTGAAAAGTGACATTCCTGTGTGGCAGAGAATAAGGCTTAAAAGGGGATATTATTTATAAAAGCACCACCATGCACAGGCAGTGTTTATTTACCATTTAAATGCCTCATTTCTGTTCTGGCTGTCTGTGCTGTAATTTGCACAGGCACTTAAACTTGAGTATAAATAAATGCAGAGAACTAGTGTTTATGCAGAGTTAAGATGAGGAAATCAAGCGCTAAAAGATGGAGGCCACTCCTGCAACATCGGTTCAGCCATCTTACCCACCTTTGAGGGCTCCTTTAGCGACAAGAAGGACGCCATCCACGCTTGCATTTGAAGAGCTTGATCAGAATATCAGTGCTGAAGATGCAGCTGAGATTTAACGAGCAGGCGGGCAGCGTGAGCCAAGCACCGGGTGGCATCTCATCGTCACTGAAACGCATGGGATGTGATGAGGCACCTCAGGTATCTTGCCAAGATCCTCGAGACGGGAAGTGTGTTCCTCTGGGCGAAGTTGACACAGGCTGTGCTCCAGCATGAGGGCAGCAGGGGCCAGGGAACAGCCCCAGGACAGCGGGATGCAGTGGGGACACTTGTCCCTGTCCCCTGTGACGGCTGGAGAGGGGGTGGCCAAACTGCACCTCCTCCTTCAGCTCTGCCCCCCACCCCACCAAATCTGTAAACAACCTCTTTGCTCCTGCACGTTTGACTCTCTCTCCTCTGTCCCTATGGACGTGTGTATGGGAGAAGTGAGGCCGTGTGGCGCGTGCACAGCCTCGTCGGGACGCGGTGCAGGGACACGTTGCCTCCCGCGGGCAGGGGCATCAGGCAGGGGAGGCGCGGATGCTGTTGGGGTGCCAGGACACCTTGCAGTTCAACTGCTGAACTCATCAGGAACAGATTTACACCAGGTGTACAGCTGCGTTTGAGGAGAGAAATCTGTGGCAGGGTTTGATTAAAATATTAAGAGTATAAATCCCTCATTTGGTCCCCCTTATTTGTCCAGGTAGAAGTGAGTTATTTTGTCAGAGGAAAGGAAAGCACCTCTTGCTTACTGTGGCTATTAAAAGGGTGGAAAAGTCACTTCCTTTTTCATCATGTTACAGCAAACTCTTGCCTTCAGCTCCTGAGAAGAACAGGCAGTAGGAAGAGAGAAGGGCGTAAGGAAAGGTTAATGCTACTTACTTACTGTGTCTGCTCTATTGCAGTCCATGGTGCTCTCGCCGAGTTGTCCTCTTCCGTAAGATTGTCTGTGGTGACTTCTACAGCACTTTTACTTCTCCTGCCTTTGCCAAATCGTCAGGGGGTTGCACATCCCCTCCAGCGAGTCCCTGTGAAGCCTGTCCACACTGACCCTTCGGTGTCCAGCACCCAAGGGGCAGGGGGACCAAGTGGAGGAATGGGGGTGCACCAAAATCTGAACGGCCGTTTCAGAGTTGTAGTCTCAGGAGATGTTTCTGCAGTAGGGACAAGCCCTGTTTGGAAAATCAAATCTTCCTTTGCTTCTGCTTTGATTTCATCAAAGAGAAAAGCCTGTGACCAGAAAGATGTTCAACTACATTGCAGGTAAAAGAGAGGAGATGCTGTTTGGGGTCTGCTTTGGCATCAAGTGGGGGTCAGGCAGTGTCAGTGCCATACTGCTGTTTGTGTCTCTAACCCACTTGAGGAGCCATCCTCATCTTTCCACTAATATCAGTACAGCATTATCCAGCGTGCATGTCGCCACTGCAAAAGCATTTTCCTATGTCCCACCTTCCCTGCAGGGAAATCTAACAGCTGAGACTTCTTTCGTGGCTATGATGGCACGCCTCTTCCTACCTGAGGCGCGGGGGCATGAAGCAGCACACGGGCAGCCCGCGGGATTTATGGGAGCCAGCTGGCCAGCCGGCACAGCCGTGCCCGGCTCACTGGCGCTGCACGGGGGGCCGTAGTGCTGTGTGTGGAGCTGCGCCTTCCACTGCGCAGCTGGGTGCCAGCGGTGCGAAGCGCCTGAGTGCTCTCCCGGCTCTATCCTGACCATGCAACAGCAATGCCAAAACTGAATGTGTCAGTCCCCGGCCAGCACCAACCAGCCCTCACCTTTGCAAGGTATTTGAGAGGGAAAGGCAAGTTGTCCTTAACGATCAACAGGGAATATCAGGTTGTTGTCCCTCTCATGCTTCCCTAACAACTCTCCAGCTTTGCCCACAGCGGCGCGTTTGTCCTCAGTCGTATTCTGATTTAGTTACAGTTAGCGTTGGGACCAGCCCCTGCCATTGCTGACAGCGATGGTACGTAGCATATCGACTTCAGTAGGAGGGGAACGTCACTCCTTCTGTGCGCATGTGTGTGTGTGAGTGTCTTTTGAAAAGCACTAGGCATACATTAACACTAATAACTAAAACCGCTATTCCTTTGCATCTGCCTGATAGGCAGCAGGCAGAGTGTGAACTGCTATACGTATCAATTAAGTGAAAAATAGATAATAGGGAGAAAGTAATATCTTTAACAGTGTATTCACTGACATATACATATTTATTAGATATCAAATATAATACTGCTCATATCATTGTTTATGTGCATCATGAAGCCCTGAAGATTTATGCTATCATGGTTTATATGATGAAAGTCAGATGCAGTAGCGCTGCCATATTCCTCAAAGCAGGCTTGCTGATAAAACTCTGCTTTTTATTTTTTTTATTTCTTTCATACATTTGGTCCATTATTGATGTGCATCCTGCATGGGACTCCAGGTGCAACCTAAGGCAATAAAATTAATTTCTAGACTTTTTTCGGTTTGGAAGTTTTAATACAACTTTATCCTAGTCATCCCTTCTTTAAAGACTAAAGGGAGGCAGAGGGAGTAGGGCTCATTTAATGAAGGTGCAATGTGTGAGTGAGGTGAATCAGGAAACAGCAAAAGCACGCGTGATTTGCTGGATATATGAGTAGCAAGGGGACTGTCTCCTGAAACATGGTTAAATATGTAAACTCTGCCTAGGGAAAATGTTTATTTACCTAGATTGACAGCGATCAGGGTAAAAAGCACTCAAGATAAGTGGCTCTTTAGCCAACTTTAATTTGTTGATGGATGGATTGATGGGAGGATGGTCAAAGAAATGACAACATAACTCTCCGTAATGGAGATATCCTGTCTGCTGGAGTTTGTAGTACCATTTGGTCTAATTATTCCTGATCCATCTATGAGGAAACTTTGCTCCCAATGAGACAAGTTGTCATTCCTTTTCTTTAAATAAAAAGATGAAGAGGTAAAATCAAGAACAATTAGAGTGAAGGATGATGACATCTTCTGCAGTCAAAAATATATACAAAATCACGCATATTGCTTAAAGAGGGTTTACTATGTTAATTGAAATAGTTGTGCCTTCTATTATGCAGTTTGTATGGGAACAGATGGTCCATTTCACAAATTAATCCTTGTCTTTTTACATTGCTCCAACAAAATAATGGTGAATGAACACTGCTATTGTAGATGATCCCAAGTTCAAATCTTGTAGCAGCAGAATAGGCTACACTTTTCCAGAAGAAGTTAGCAGGAAAGCAAGGAAATCAATCATAGAATCATAGAACAGTTTGTGTTGGAAGGGACCTCCAGTCCAACCCCCTTGCAATGAGCAGGGACTTCTTCAACTAGGTCAGGTTGCCCAGAGCCTGGCCTTGAATGTTTCCAGGGATGGGGCTTCCACCACCTCTGGGCAACCTGTTCCAGGGTCTCACCACCCTCATCATACAAAAAAATCTTCCTTATGTCTAGTCTAAATCTCCCCTCTTTTAGTTTAAAACCATTACCCCTCGTCCTATCGCAACAGGGTCTGCTAAAAGGTTTGTCCCGCATCTTTCTTGTAAGCCCTCTTTAAGTACTGAAATGCCGCAATAGGGTCTCCACACTGAACAACCCCAACTCTCTCAGCCTGTCCTCATGGGAGAGGTGTGCAAGCCCTCTGATCATTTTTTGTGGCCTCTTCTGGTCCCGCCCCAACAGGTCCATGTCTTTCCCATGCTGAGGACCCCAGAGCAGGAGGCAGCACTGCAGGGGGGTCTCACCAGAGTGGAGCAGAGGGGCAGAATCCCCTCCCTTGACCTACTGCCCACACTGCTGGGGATGCAGCCCAGGAGACGGTTGGCTTTCTGAGCATCAAGTGCACATTGTTGGCTTATGTCCAGCTTCTCACCCACCAGCACCCCTAAATCCTTCTTCTCAGGGCTGCTCACAATCCCTTCATTCCCCAGCCTGTATTGATATCAGGGGTTGCCCCGACCCATGTGCAGGACCTTGCACTTGGTCTTGTTGAACCTCATGAGTTTCACATGGGTCCACTTCTCAAGATTGTCCAGTTCCCTCTGGATGGCATCCCATCTCTCAGGCGTGTCAACCACACCACTCAGCTTGGTATCATCTGCAAATTTGCTGAGAGTCCACTCAATCTCAGTGTCTATGTTGTTGACGAAGAGATTAAACAGTACTGGTCCCAATATGGATCCCTAAGGGACACCACTTGTCACTGGTCTCCATCCAGACATTGTGTCATTGACCACTGCTCTCTGGATGTGACCGCCCAGCCAATTCCTTATCCACCAAACAGTCCATCCATCAAATCCATCTCTCTCCAATTTAGAGAGAAGGATGTTGTGAGGGACCTTACAGGATTCCAGATAGATGACATCCATAACTCTTCCCTTCTCCACTGACATAGTCACTCCATCACAGAAGGCCATTAGGTTGGTCAGGCAGGACTTGCCCTTGGTGAAGCCGTGCTGGCTGTCTCAAATCACCTCCCTGTTCTCCATGTGCCTTAGCATCGCTTCTGAGAGGATCTGTTCCATGATCTTCCCAGGCACAGAGGTGAGGTTGACAGGTATCTTTCACTAGATCAAGTTACTCAAAGCCACAGACAACCTGACCTTGAACACTTGCCTGCAGCACGGAATAAGCTAAGAAATGGGCTGTGCGTTGGGGTAGCTTATGAATTTCGTGAACTGTAGTGACAACAGTTTCTAGGGCTTACAGCGGCAATGACGCAGTTGAGAAAGAGTCGCATGTGTGACTATGGTCTGTTCTGCTGATCAGTCAGAGGTACTGCTTGCAAAGCATCCTGATGAACCATGGAAATATGTTGCTGTTATTACTGCACTTACTGCCGAAGCAAAAGCTGCCAATCAGCAGTACAAACTGATGTCTCAGATTTTCTGATCTGGCTGAAATATGCTTGCTCCAGGACTAGCAATAAAAGAGCAAATACCAGTAGCTGCTTCCCTAGCCAGCGGGGCATCTGCCCCTGGCAGAACTAAGGGCTGCCACGAGGTTGCTGTAAGGCAACACAGCCAAAGTTAACGTTTGTTTTCCAGGGGTGAATAGCCTGCAGTTTATGAAGAATCAGTTCTCTTTTAGCTTGGATTCCCAAAATTTGGGTTAACCCATATCAGTGTCACTACTGGAAATTGCATCTACAGTGCAGCTTATTTTATGTGGACTGGCACAAGGATGGGGATATGAAGGAGGGCTGCAGTTAAGAGCAACTGCACGTGAAACGGGTGCTGGTGTCAGCTCACATCTTCGTAGAAACCATCACCACAAACAATCTGAGCGCGAGCCCTGCATGGGCCTCTCAGAGGAAAATTCATCATGGTGAGGAGATGGGAACTAAATTACGCTGGCACCAAACTCATTTAGCCTGGACCCACTGAACGTGCAGGCCTGCCTGCCAATGCTTGATTTGCTAAATGGGAGTCAGCCCATGCAATGACATCGGGGTGTCATCGTACAGCCAGAGCCCTCCCCACAGATGTCTGCCAACAGCGCAGGGGCCACCAGCCACCACTCTGAGACCTACCACAGATTTCAAACTCCTCTTGGAATCAGGATGAGGCCAGGACAAAGCACCAGGTACATGCTGCAAGGAGCAGGGAACCTCCAGACCATCACTCCATCGCATTGTCCCCGCCGGGGTGGCTGGCACACGCAGGGGATAACCAGGAGCTCTTCAACAGCCCTTCTCGTGAGCGCAGCACTGCAGGGTAACTGCGGGCACGACCCTATCCAACGCACTTCTGAACGGCTTGGATCAGCCCCAACTACACGACAAGCACATATGCTGCTGCTGGAAATTTTATGTGGAAAAAAACTAGCCTAGATTGTTTGGACTGCATGAAGCTAATGACACAGAAAGCCATTTGGGTTAAATTGTGAAACTGAAAGATGCAGCACCTGCTTTTATGCTTCACATGTTACTAAAAATACTTCTTCCTTTCTAAAATGCAACACAAATGACAATACAAAAGAAAACTCCACAATGATATTGGTGACATTATTAAGGGGGGATTCATCAGTGTCCCTATGCACAGAAAGATGAAAAAAATATAGCAGAAACAGAAAACGTTGTTATGTCATTGCTTAAACCCTTGGTGCATCCATATCTGAGGTAATGCATTGCACTTCTGGTCTCTCAATGTAAAAAAGGGGATAGTGATAGGTTTTAGATAAGGGAGATGAGAGTCATCCAAAGTATGGAAGAGTTTCCACATGAGGAGAAACTAAATAGCATCTATTTATCCTGAAAAAGAAACTCCTGAGGGGAGAAACACGGCAAAAAGTTATAGAGGAGGCAAACTGAGACACCAAGTACTTCAACAGACAGACAAGAGAGAGGGGTTTAGAAACAAATAAAACTGCCCAATTTAACTGAAATCTAACATTTCAGGGGAAGATGTGGAAGCTAAACGAGGTGAATGGTTCAAATGAGGGGTTATGCCAACCCCCTCAGGGACAGCAGCCCTGGGGCCACCGGGCACCATGCAGTGCAAAGTCCACCCAGCCCGGCTGCAGGCGCCGCTCCCACCCGTGCCGGGGCAGAACCTGTGGTTGGCTGCGTTCTTGCCCCGACCCACGTCACCTCAGACAAGAGGGTGCGTCGATGCTGCCCTCACCAGGCACGGGGAGATCCCAGGGTAGCTGTCTTCAGCAGGTGCCACCAGGACCTCTAAGGAGTCGTCTTGTCATGGGTGCAGCTCACACGATTCAAATATCACGTTTATTCTTAAACATTTCCCCCCTTCACTCTTCAAAATCAAACAAAAGCCCTGACTCAAGCAAATTTTTTACCAATGAAAAGGGAGCATTGCCAGAGAGTATGAACCCCTGTAGAGATTTTACTTTTGCTATTGGTTTTATGCGTGAGATGCTTAGCTACTCTGATAATATCTGACAGTATAAGAAGCCAGAGAGAGAATAGAAAGGTTAATACAGTAACAATGTCACCAGGATAACTGGTAAAATTTTTGAAAATTGCCATTTTAAATCTAACTGAAATACCTCATTGTTTATCAAGCTGAGCAGTGATTTGATAAAAAAAATCCTCCTCCCATTGAGGAGTTTTAATTTATCATCATTTTTTTTTTTTTTTTGTGAGGACACGCAAGGAGAAATGGGATATATTAGAGAGCTATAAATGCTTCAGAAAAGGAAAAATGTAAACGGCAGAAATCTACATGGTGAACTGAGGCATTCACAGTGAAGCTACATTTCCTACCTTGCTAACAGCTCGCCATGTAACTTATGTCACATTGGTATTAGGGCAGTTTCTCGAGTGTTAAAAACCCTCATTGGAAACACAGTTTTGTGAACAAAGAGGTCTCTGAATAACAGCACTGCTCCTCTGCACAACACAGACCAGAAGCCATGGGGACGGGAGACAATGCATCCTCAGCTCCTCTGGAGCCTCAGAAGAGATGCAGCCAGACCTGCCCTTTCAACAGAAAGCTGCTCTACCAAGCAAGGCTGCTCTCTGAAGACATCCAGCCACCCAAAACAAAACCTAGAGCCAAATGTTTTCTAGAAGAATGTTCCTTTCAAGGGTCATTTGCTTTTAATTATAAATAGAAGTTTAGCTGAAAGGCTGGCTGTAGTTTGGGTGCTCCCTGGGTCTGGTTGCCCTCCTGGGGGTAACAGTCTGTGTCTTTTTGGACTGAGGAGGGACTTGAATTCATGTCAGTCACTTCCTGGGCAAGTGCTCTCATTTCAAGAGTCCTCAATATAAAGCATAAGCTAATGCATTTTAAAAGCGCAGGTCTGGACAGCTGAGCTCTGGAGTCGCAGGAGCTGGAGCACAATCCCATCCTTCGTGGTTCCAGCTGGTTAATGCCAGGACCTCAAGAGGGGCAAGGTTTTAGGGCCTGCCCTTCTGGGCAGCCTGTTCCTCCCCATGCACGGTCCAGAGAGCCCGGGTCTCACACTGGGCTTCACACCAGTGGCCTGCCCCTGAAAAACAAGGAGGTTCCATGTCTGAGGTGCTTGGCTGCCTCTGCACTGAGTCTGTCCCCAGATGTGCCCAGCTTTGGGCATCTGAATTATGTTTCAGAAATATTTATTCATTAAAAAATAGTGCTTTCCATACAGTTACTCGAGGATTGTATGTCATGAGACTAAATTATCTTTCATTTAGTCCTGCAAGTCTCCCCACTGTAACTGTAACCCACTCGGCTGTCAGGGAATGTACTAGAGCTACCGTAGAGTTAGAGAACCAAAAAAATATATGTTTGAAGTGACAGCATAAAAAAAGTGAATGGGAGTGAAATATAATTAGCTGAGGCAAGGACAAGTAGGTAAGTCATCACAGTCATAATTTATGTGGGATATTGTTATAGTTATTACCATGCAATTTAACAGGAATACACCAGAGCCACTTTCATATCTTAAAACATGCAGATGCACTCACATATATATGAGAAAAGTCTCAGAACTCAAATCATCCAAAATAATCAAGAAAGTTATTATCATAAACAGCACAATTAACACAGGGATCACAAGGGATGAGTCTCCATTTCTGATAATCTTAAGAGAAAATGAAAGCATTATTAAAACTTAGTGTAGAAATGGTAGTGGCATTCACATCTCTGTGCACATCAGCAGCACTCAGTAGTCTGTCAGTCCCTCCCCTCCTGTTTCTTTGCCAGTCCCAGAACCAACAAAATGTGTAGATTTGAGATCTCCTGAACCATCAGAGGACACACATGGTACTGAAAAATACTTGGACTGACATCGCCAGTTTAAATTGTGGGGTTTTTGTTTTTCTTTTTTTTTCTTTCTTTCTTTTTTTTTTTTTTTTTAACTGAAGATGAGCAGTCTTCAATCACTGAAGAGGAGGAGGAGGTGGTATGGGTACAAGCTTCTGGGGATTTAAAGTTGCAAAAAGAAAAATGGTGCTTTATGATGGTCTGTGTTGCCATCCATAATTTACAGGCTCCTTTCTAATGTTGCTGTCAATACAGTATTGCTCTCATCAGCTGTATAAATTATTTCTACTAGTAACATGAAATACAGTGCTACCATTTCAACAAAAGGAGACGTTCATCATTTTAATTCACACTTAAATTGCTGAAGATTATCCACTGTCCATTAGATTTCAACAATATCCAAACGTAAGCTGTTCTAATCATATGCTAAAATACAATAACCACCAACTCTCAGAACCATCTGAAAAGAATCCGTCACTCCCACACTGATCAAGTTTCTATCCCCCTCAGAAGTTTTTTTCTCTGCTGTCCCTGTAGTTATGTGTGCCCAGTGTGCTTTCAACTTAATATGCAGCTACCCCTTGGCTCCTCATCGTTGCCTACCTCAGGTGCAAAGTTTGTGTATATACATGTTTCAGTCTAGCAGCTTTGGTTTAAAAAGAGTTGCTCTTGTCTTGGGGCTGGATAGGCTGGAAGAGCTCCTGAGGTTTACTGTTGCCTTTAAAAATCTGCTCCTCAGGCTTAAAAATACTGTCCCAGATTTGGAAAGGGAGTGCTTACTTAAGAAGGAGGGGTGAAGTACCGCAGCTGTCAGTGCCATTTCTGGCACTTCTGGATCACAAAATCATTCTCTGTCTATTGGCCATGTACTCAAATAACAACAAAATGAATCTCCAGAAAATGCAATTTAGTGTTTTCATTTTGAGCCTAGAGCTGAGTTGGGACCTTCTCTGAGTTAGCCCAGTGAGCGCTGTTACGCTGAGTCTGCCTTCCCAGCAAATGACTCTCTGCAGTTAGAGCAAGGGCCCCATAAAACTCTTACAAATTAAGGCTTATGCATATTTGTTTAGATGTATATTTTACATGCATCAGATAAAGAAAGCCCATTATGTTATTCTTTTTTTTTTTTTTTTCCCCCATCATTTTTTCTAATACTGTGCGAGTCCGTGTCTGTAAAAATCTTCCCTGTTTGCTGAATCATGCCTGGAATCCATATTAGAAGTCAAGTGTAAAAAAAAGGAGGGGAAGCTGTGCTACAGGCAGCTGTTGTTGTCAATGCCCTTTCTTTCCCTGAAATAAAAGTCACACAAAAACTTAAAGTCTTGCTAGGCCTCTACTCCTTACTGTCAACATTACCTCCCTTCAGATCTGTAAAAGGGCAAATCTTGTCCTAGCAACAGCATTAACCCATTCACAAGGTTCTGAAAATAGGTTTTTTGTCTTTCCCATAGCTGACAACACCTTGTAGTGTTCCTACAAGCCTGTAGTCTAGCGTGCTGTAGTCTCTCTTTAGCATTAGGAACTATTTCACAGTAATTCCATAAAGAGCAGAGAATCAGTAAAGCTTGGCACTCGCTGGAGCATTTGTTCAGCTCTAATCAAGGCACTGGATAACAGAGCAAGGGAAGAGCTATTGACAGCACTTCAGAGTCAGAGGTTGCAAACAGAAAGCTATGAAGGAAAGTTTTATAATCCAGTATTAATTTGGATATGTGGGAATTTTCTGATACAAGTCAATAATTAGGTTACTAATTGACAAGTGCACTGTTTCAATAAGTTATGATCATACTCCTTAATCATTGCACAACGTCCCTCAAATAAGCATCAAGACAGGTAAGCATAACCACATAAGAAAGACCTATAGTTCATTTCATATATAAAAAAATGGATACAGAGCCCGATGTATTTTGTAGCAGCACCTAAAATATTTTACATATGTATTTTTCTAGCTTCTGGACCAAATCAAACTTTATTCCTTTTTCACAGACCACCAACTCGATAATCTTATTTCCTGTCATCAGTGTGAGGCACCAACTCATTTGCCTGTATCTCCTAACAGACTCTCAGCTAGGGAGCTGAAGCCAATGTCTAGCAGCACTATTTCCCTCTCTTATTAGCAATGCACAAAGCATATTTTCAGATAATTGGGTTTCAGGAGCCACATGCTCCTGTCTCCAGTTGAACAGAACTAACTTCATCACACTCGCTGATGAAGAACTATGACCATGTATTGCCTGCCGAAGGCCTGACCAGGCACTCGCCAGTTTTGGCAAGCAGCAAAGCTGATTCCTAACAGCAGCTCTTTGGATTTTTTTTTTTACATTGCTGTAGTTCCCAAACTGTGGTTGATTCATCCCTTGTCATCCTTGAGGTCCTAATAAATAGGCCTCACATGCTGTAGGAAAATACTAAACAGCAATGAACCTGTCAGTTTTATATGACAGGGACCTTGATTGGAACCCCTTATGTCTCTACCCCGTCACCTCGTGTCCCAGGCTCTACATGAGGATGGGGAGTTTGCAAGACGTATCAACGGCTGACAGTGGTTCCTTGGTCTAAAGTGCTTGGGAGCCATGTGGTTACTGAGTTATGCATCCTTAACGACATTAAGAGTGGTCTGTTGAAATCCTATCTATCTTCGGGGAAGGACCTACACAAAAACCATTGACCATAACAACCATAGACTGGTTGAGGCTCAGCTCCAAATCTGAACTTTGTGATGAGTCCCTTACTACACAGACAGCACATAATACTATTATGCTACACTAGAAAAAAACCCCAACAAACCAACAACAGAATTCAGATTATAAAGGTCAAACAATGCCTTTTTTTTTTTTTTTTTTTTTTGTATACATGCAAAAATGTGGTATCTGTGTATTCAAATGACAGGCAATTCCAAAAGGGAATGGACATCATTTAAAATACGTAACTCTACACCAGCTGGTAATCTGTTTTATCATAATGCTACTAATATTTAGTGAGCTACTAACACACCTGTAATCCATTGACATTTCTCATTCAAGACAAAGGTCAAACCTAAAGATGCCTATTCGGTGATAAGACAATGCTGAAATGAAATAAGGAATAGAAACTCCTTGTGATTTTTGGAATATTACCTACCAATTAAGAGTTAGGTATTTTATTGAAATTGTTCATAAGAGCTCTTCATTCAGAAATTATGAAAGTCTCCAGACAGCTGACCAGAGCAGGTCTCTAGAACTGTTCCTATTTTTTTTTCCAAAAGGAATCAAGAGGCAGAATCTTGTAATCTATCCCTCAACCTATGGATCTCCTTGCTAGCAGATGCTGTGGATTTGGAAAGGGGATATTGGACAAGCACTTGAAAGGGATCTACTGAGGGCACTTAAACAGACAAATTGCATTAGACTTGGCCAAGCTCTTGAATTAAAACCAGTTTGAGACTAGGAGAGTAATATATGGAAATATCATAGCTGCACGCCTTGTTCTTCCTCTGCCCTAGGCACTTGTCATGGCCACTGCTGGAGACAGGATGCTGAGATGTGCCCTCCTCTGAGCCCTTATGGTTATTCTTATGTTCCAGTGAAGTCACAGTAAGTCCTGCTGGCAGGAAAGCCATGTTGGCTTCATGTCGGCTTCATGTTGGCACGAAGCATGCGCTTAGCTGTCCATCTATTTCTTGGAATGTTTTCTAGTTTTTAGTGCTTCTGTTACCTCTCAAGTCTAAACCTACAAAGTAATTAATTCCTCATGATACATGAACAGTTATTCTGCTGAATTTTAGATGGATTACATCTCAGGTGCTTCAGACAACATCAAGGTGAGATGACTTCCTTTATACTTCTGTGATACACCTGAGAAAGTGATGACACATCCAGAGCAATTTCTCTGCCTTGCAGTTCTTTCCACGTACACATCATCATCCCTTATTTTTTTTATTACTTATTATATTTTTGTGTGTTGCCTTTACTTTTCACTACTCTGAAGTTACATAAAGTGATTAATGCTCTCTGACTGTGTAATGACTTCATTTGATTTGTGAAAAAATAATTAGAGAAGAAAGAAACCGCCCTTAGAAAAAAACTGTGAGACCAGATGGAAAGGTATGTCTTGGGCGTGGGAATGGTTACACAGTAGTTTTGGGGAAACAATTACCCGGTGACTTTGCTCTCCATCTCTGCTTGCTCAATGATGACCTCAGTGACCAGTGTCTCTTCTTAATTATCAGAAAAGTTTAGAAGAGAAATTCATTAGCGAATTTTGCCCTTCTTGGCCAATAGATTCATCTGAATTAAGCTTCTCCAAAACTTCTGACTGGCCAGGGAAGTCCTTCCTCATAGCTTTAGTATTTATCAGAGGGTTTGGTCCAGCTTTAGAGAACAAATCATCAGGCTGGCATCTCCGCACCCAGGTGGGAGTGAATACAGACCAACCTCTGCCAAAATAATAACAATAATAGAGAGAGATGTGTTGACTAGTACTTGTGCTCAGCTGCTTCCTCCACTAATGAAGCAGGAACCGAAGGGGAGAGTTTCAGAAAACAAAAGCGATGCAATGCCATCTATTAGCACTTACTGCTGTCACCTTGCAGTGGGTGCTTCATACTTCAGTAGTACAGATTTAGGATTATATACCTCGTGACAGACCTCAGAGTCTTTTTGCCCTTTTCCATAGGATTTGAATCAGCAGTAGTAAGCGCGTGAGACTGCGAGGCTGTGCAATTCTCACTGTCCAAAAAGCTGTATACAGGGACCTGAACTTAAACATAAATAATTACTTGACTCAACATATTGTGTGAACCTGAAATAAGATTGACATTTCAGAGAAGTTCTAACTTTATTACCTTGAAAAGGTTTCCTCCTAAAAATATTTCCAATAAATGTTCAAGGGCACTAGAAATCTCAAAAAGCCACCTGTTTCTCCAGGCTTTCTTGCTGCCTTTCAAGGTCAAGAGCTTATGGCTTGATTTAAGTAACACTTATTAGCATGGTGGGGGAGTCACCAGTCAGTTGGTGCTGGTCACCAAAACTGAGTTGGTTTATGTAACACTGAGCAAATTGTCACATCTGGTAAGAATTAATGGATCATCTTCCTGCATGGATACAGCAATCATTTCCACCTAACTTTTTGAAAAAAAAATCCTCTAAAGCCTCAGTATTAAAATAGATTTATACTTTCCCATCCCAGGATTCTTCTTCCTCTCTAGTTAAAACACCTTGGCTTTTCTAGGACACAGCTGTATATTTCATTTGGTCTGAGAATCCAGTCACCAGGATAGGGTGCAATACAAGTAATTTCCTCCAGCTCCAATGTGATCTCAGAGGCTTTCAGCTGGAGACATTTTAGAGCTGGAACCAGTTCTATACAGTTCTGAAAAGTGTCAAGCTAAGTTTTGACATGTCATAAAATATTTATGTCTAACCTGGGAACGTGTGTAGCTACTCGAAGAGGATAAAAGGAAAAAAGACCCAGTCAGTATTATGTAGCTATACAAAGGTTCTCATTCACTCTTGCGTTTCACTATTGACTCTTAATTTTGCTACACCATCATATTGGTTCCAATTAACCCTCCTTCCCACCCCGCCTCGTACTCCCCTCCTACTCCTTCCCCACCCCC
>JMFS01066452.1:0-22908 GCA_000699545.1 Podiceps cristatus | reverse complement strand
CCAGCTTGTCCAGGTCCCTCTGGATGGAATCATGCACATTTTAGGTTGGCAACCCCTTTGCAACAAGCAAATAATGGGTAAAAAATATCTGATCCACTTGATAACCTGAGAAAGTGGGTTACATTCAGTAGCTGAAGCAGCATATTGTATTATCAGAGATCAGGATTGTTTCCACAGGAAAATGAAGGAGGGGAAAAAAAAAAAAAAAAAAAAAAGGTTTAAAAATTTGTGAAGAGTGACAACATATGTTTCTTAATGGAATAATGGAAGAGGGAAAAAGAAAAAAAGGAAGATTGCACTGATGATATAGCCTGCAGCGCTCTGTGTATGATACAGTCTTTACAGCAAGACACAGTCTGTCTGCATTGGCTTGTACACTGTTTTTACTCATACATTTCTACCAGCGTTGTTCACAGTGCACATGATTTGACAGAGCCCCTGCCAACAGTTTTAATTGGACTTACGCTGACTGTGCAGCAATAAAATGTTGCTGTTGCATTGACTGTGCATTTCTGTGATACCAGCTCTGGCAGGCAAGGAGCTAATGGTGCCCAGCACCTTGCTACCTGTTGCAGAGCCCGCTGAGGTCAAGAATATTTTTTCCAGTGGTCTCTGTAGGGCTTGAATTAGGTATTACATTTCTGGAAGGAAATCTTCATCCAACCCTGCTCTAAAAATAGTGGTATATGCCTTCCCCTTTGAACATATTAGGCATAAAACATTAAACTACATAGCAAGTCCACACTTTGTGATGAGGTACTTTAGACCAGTTCTGCCCATGGCTCCACTAAGGTTCTACAAGGGAGTAGAAGAGCAGAATTTAGGTTGATAGATTAGGTTTTCACCTCTGTACTTCTAAGAGTGGTCCTTCAGTCTCATTAACTTCTGTTAAATGATCAACGCTGGGAACAATACACACTTTATCTGGCCAGCTACAACAAAGCCACTTGGGGGTTTTTGGATTTTGTTCAACACACATAAAGCTATGATGTCTGTTTCTGAGGTAGTGGTCAGAAAAACTGACTGGATTCTTTCAAGATTGCTCTGAGAACAAATCACTATGTCTTCAAAGTCTCAGAACTGTTTTTCTCCTGCTATTTTAATCTGATTATTTCTTTCAATCTTATATTTCAGGTGATGAGTGCCTATGTAGTCCTCTCACATTCTCTTTTCCCTGTATCCCATTTCCTCTGCATTTTCATTTAACTTTGATAAGCTTCTTACATTTGATCTGCAACCATTTCAAAATTGTGTTCACCATAAACATGGAGCACAGGAAATAGATGAATTTTATGCTAGTACTGCAGAAACAATTCTCACGTCCTTTACTAAATTAATGTATCACTTGAAATAATAAATATGATTACTAGATGACAAATACATTGCCAGTGCTTAGGAAAGGATTACTTTATAGGCTCTACCATTTTATTTATATCATTACACAGCAAAAGGTACTGGCAGTATCTAGAAATGCTTGATAAAGTCAGGATCTAATTATTTTCCCATTTATATTACTTCACTTCTCTCCCTTGGTTTCTGAAATAGAGCCGATATATGCTGGCTGAAGCTTTTTTCTCCCTGTCCAAAGATGTAGTCAGAAGAGTCCCCAACTTCACAAAGTAAGACTATATGAAATGTCTGCCAAGATGTCAAAAAATCAAGCACAGAAAAATAACAAATAAAATGAGTATGTTCATGAGAGTGAGAGACAATTTTGCAGAAGACTCTTGAATATTTTATTATATAAAGGAGGAAAAAAAACTAACTGGAAAAAAAAAAGAAAAATGTGAAACCCACAACAAATATTTTGACAGGTAAGAAAATTTCATATGAAGTTCTCCAACTGAAAATTCCATTCAATTTAAAACAAATTAAAAAAACTCTATTTTTTATTCATTCTAACTATTATTTATTTATTAATTCTTAATATTTTTTTATTGTTAATTATTAAATATTATTTATTAATTCTAATTATTTTTTAGTTAGAAAGTTTTTGCAAGAGAGTGAGAAAGCATCTAGACCTGTTGGCAGCTGATATTTAGGATTACACCTGAAATATAAGCGATTTAAGATTAAGCACCTTCACTGCTGCATTCAGTTTGCTTTGCACAGATGTCATGTGAGTTTCTTAACAATCTTTCTGTGTGAGCATATCTTGTGTTTTGTGGTTTATTCCCTTTGTCTTCACATCCTTTTCCAAAACATAGAATAAGTTGCATTTTTATACCCCATAATGAAAACTAGTTTTGGAATTTCAAAATCCATCACAAAATATTGCTCCTTTCATTAGCTTTACATGCTTTAACAGCTGTAACAAACAGAGGTCTCAGATAATTCTAATAGAAAAAGAAACAGGACCTTGTGAAGGGTGGGTGTAACTCACTAATCCTAGTTAAGTAACTAACAATAAAGTACTGGAAGAAGTTAAAAGGAAATGGTGTGCTATGTTTCCTTAAAGTTCCTCATCCTTACCTCATGCAATAAGAGCTCCCTTTTGTTTTGTTGTGTAGTTTTTCTTAACTTAGAAGGTGTTTGATATAGCTCAAGAGACTAATTTGTCCCATCTGTAACACCAAAGTGGTGCAAGACTTCAGTCAGGATCCATCTTTTCCCTGTCACATCTGAAAAGAACGTTGCAACAAATTTGGTATGAGATTCCAATGGAATCGCTATTAAAGTGGTTTTAGATGGAGTAAAAACATATATAATCTGGAGACATGGAGTTGTATAAATAGAACTATGTTACTCCTGCAAGTGTTACAGGAGTTAGTCAAGAAAGAAAGAGAGGGAGAAAAGGCCTCAAGATGAGATGCTGCACTTCAGAACTCTAACTAAAACATATCAGTGTGTGTTTTTGTGCCTTTGCACACATGCAGAAAATTTCCAGAAGGTCTATTGGTCCTCTAAACAAACAAGCACAGAGGTCAGGCGTGAATGAAAGAAGTTATATGCAGTGATTCTCTGAAGGCTTTCTTCAAACCTTCCAGTCTGCTTCTTAGACTCACTTATGATGTGAGCGGGGGATGAATCTCTGCAGTGCAAATGATACAAGGCAGAGCTTCTCGTGCTCAGTAGCTCTTACAGTGCCGGACTGATTGAATAAACTGTTTAAACGCAGGCTTAATGCAACTGCTGGAGTGAGCAGTGGTTTAGTCAAGGATAGTTCAGAACCATATCTGCTGTGTTGTGCTCTGCACAAGTGTACCCTTAACCTAACGCAATCCTTCTCTTCCAGTACCTGTGCTCCCCTTGCACATAAACACAGTAAACTCAGGCAGCACAGGTGGACTATTTAATAATAATTATGGCAGAAAACATGGTGGAACATTTACTGCACAGGTAAATAAATGTTAGGAAATTCAGAGCAGATTGTGCTTATTTTTATGCCTTCATTTTGTTTTTAAAATATTTTAAACCTGGTAAAAGCAATAATCCAAACATGAAAGATCTCTCTATTTGCATTATGGGATATTTCCCAAAAGTAATTGTATTTCTCTGTTTTTTTGGGTTTTTTTTATTGCACAGTTTCCATGATTACTTTGAGCTGTTTTAATAGCTGGGTAATCTTGTGAGTATCAGCTGCCATGCTATGATTTTTTTATTTTACTGAAGACATCAGGTTTATAACAAGGATGCTGAAAGTACTACTCAGTCATAAATTACCATTATAAAAATCATCACTTCTCTTTACAGTATCTGGGATTAACATGTTCTCCATAAAATCCAGATTTAGTGGAGGAAACGAAGGACACTGAGCACCTTGCAGAACAGCCCTTCAGCACGTGCAGTGGTTCAGAAGTGGCCTTTAAAATTCTGCTGTCATCCTTGTCACAGGGGGGTCTAATATATAAGAAAAATGTCCCAATTCTGATTCTCAGGCAGACTTTACACTGCCGAAGTGCAAGTACAGTTTTCTGCACTATTTCCTCTCAAATTATATCATAAATCTTAAATAGCAATAGACTCATTCTCATGAGTCCCTGTTTCCTCTGAAGATAAAAGTGTTCAACTCACAACTGTGTGCAGAAAGTACAGAAAAGAGTAAGGAATGGAACGAGTGACAGCAAAGAATTAACAAACCATGTGTGTCAGATGCAGATTTGCAAAATGGACCATTTTCTCAGTGTGCGCTGCAGAATCTACAAACTGATTTACCCAAGCTGTTGATATAGCTACAGTACTTAGTGTACAATTCTGTTTAAAATCCTGCCATTTAAAAACCCTACAAGTAGGCAAGCTGCTAGAAAATGAGACTATCAGAGTTGGAGCTAGTTTTCTGAACTGATCAGAGTGAATATAGAATATGATTTAAATAAAGCTTCCCATATGGACATAGAAAATGAACATTATATTTCCTGGATAATTCTTCTTCATCCATTTACAGTACCCATGTGGTTAAAAAAAGAACATAATTTATTTAGGCATTTAAAAGGGTATGTCATAAAGTTCTTTTCTCCAGAGAGTGCCTCTATATAAGTGCTGTGCAAAGCCTTTCATTTTTTCTGAAGTTCTCTAGGTCTTCAAAATAAAAGGCACTGCCATATGTGCCCACATGTTTTTTGAGGGAATTTGATAAGAACCTGGCTCAGTGTTGGGGCCAGTTCTATTTAACATCTTTATCAATGATCTGGATGAGGGGATTTGAGTGCACCCTCAGTAAGACAACACCAAGTTGGGGGGAGAGTTGACCTGCTTGAGGGCAGGAAGGCCCTACAGAGGGACCTGGACAGGCTGGATCGATGGGCCGGGGCCAATTGTATGAGGTTCAACAAGGCCAAGTGCCGGGTCCTGCACTTGGGTCACAACAACCCCAGGCAACACTACAGGCTGGGGGAGGAGCAGCTGGTGTGCTGCCCGGCAGAAAAGGACCTGGGGGTGCTGGTCGACAGCCGGCTGAACATGAGCCAGCAGTGTGCCCAGGTGGCCCAGAAGGCCAACAGCATCCTGGCTTGTATCAGCAGTAGTGTGGCCAGCAGGACCAGGGAAGTGATCATCCCCTTGTACTTGGCACTGGTGAGGCCGCACCTGAGGGCTGGGTTCACCTCTCTACAAGAAGGACATTGAGGCACTGGAGTGGGTCCAGCGAAGGGCAACAAAACTGGTGGAGGGTCCAGAGGATAAGACTTATGAGGAGCACCTGAGGGAACCAGGCTTGTTTAGCTTGGAGAAAAGGAGACTGAGGGGAGACCTTATTGCTCTCTGCAGTTATCTGAAAGGAGGTTGTAGTGAGGCAGGTGTGGGTCTCTTCTCCCAGGCAACAAATGACAGAAGAAGAAGAAATGACAGGAGAAGAGATGACAGGAGGAGGAGAAGTGGTTGAGTCATCATCCCTAGAGGTGTTTAGGACAGGTGTACAAGATACTTAGAGATATGGCGTAATAGTGGGAAGGTATGGTTGGACTCGATGATCTTAAAGGTCTCTTCCAACCAAATGATTCTATGATTCTCTGTAATGTCATAAATAGAAATAAATAGCCTAGGCATAGCAAGATAAAGAGATTAATGCTTTGGTTCCTGTTGTGGTTTAACTCCTGCTGGCAACTGACCCCCACACAGCCACTCACTCACTCACCCCTGGGTGGATGGGGGAGAGACTCAGAAGAGTAAAGGCAAGAGAACTCATGAGTTGAGAAAAGACAGTTTAACAGGTAAAAAAAAAGCCATGCGTGCCAGCAAAGTAAAACAAGGAATTCATTCACTGCTTCCGATGGGCAGGCAGGTGTTCAGCCATCTTCAGCACAGCAGGGCTCCGTCACATGTAACGAATATTTGGGAAGAGAAAACACTGGACGTCCCGCCCTTCCTTTTTCCTCCCCCAGCTTTATATGCTGAGAATGATGTGATATGGTGTGGAATATCCCTTGAGTCAGCTGGAGTCAGACGGGGAAAACATCCCCGTCTATCAACGCCGTTTCCAGCCCTAGACTAACTACTGTGAAGAAAGTTAACTGTATCCCAGACAAAGCCAGCAGAGTTCCTCTTACATCAGAAACTCTAAATTGTACTTTTAGGAAGTGGAAGGTGACGTGAGTAATGGTCTGAGTTTGGTGACCCAGAATAGGTCCAGATAAGTAGAGATGGCCTAAAATTCGAATGCTTTTTAGACCTTTTTCTGGCTTTTGCATTTTTTTCCTTTTTCATAGGTGAGAAGAAAATCCAAAGAAGATAAAATTTTCCCAGTGCCATTTTATTATTTTTCCTACCCTTCTTAATTGATACATAATCTGTACATAAAAGTAGAGAAGACCGCAAAAGGCTTTCACTCATGCAAAGAGACTTGTCTGAACAATAGATCTTATTAGATTCGTCAATAAACACTCTGTTTAAGAAGTTTCTGGAGCTTAAAAGAGGGAGGGAAAGCAGTCACAATATCTTATTTCCCCTCATTTCCCTATTCCTGTCCCACTTAATAGTGGAGATCTGTCAACCCTTTTACCTTCACAGATGGACAGTTCATTCCTGCATCATCCATGCTGATGGTGTCCTTCTTCAGGCACATTTCTGCCTTTTTTCAAGATTCCATTTATGCTGTTTCATATTTCTCCTTTGACATCTGTGTACCCTAATTGTAGCATCCTCCAGAAATGCTTGCAAAGTTAAAAAAGAATATATGTGCTCTAGCAAAAAAGTTGATAGTTGTTACCTTTCCTCCCATTGCCTTCTTGTATCCCTCATAGCTCCAAAGTGCCTAAGAGAAAGACAAATGGCCTTTGGAAGGGTCAGCAATATAGGTTTATATATAAATATTTATGTATGCAAATTGTATATACATATTATATATAGAGAGAGATTTTATATGAACATTCACCAAGACGATCGGTACAGTTTTCCGCAATCAATTTCTTCTGCAATCTGTAGTCCTTCTAGATAACTTCCTTGCATGTTCTTTATAAGTAGCAAAACAAGGACAGTTTACATATCTTTTCCATAATCTCCTAAACATAATTCCCTAAACATAAGTGTTTCATAGCCGTGCTGAATGACACACATGTAAAGCCCTGTATAAAGATCCACAGCTCTGAGCATATAGAGAACTAAAACTTATTTTTTATGGAGTTCTGCAAAACCAGCATAAATATTTTCAACTTTTGTTGTTGTTTTAAGAATTTCTTAGAATGCACACTAGCTCTCCAGGCCCCTGTGTACTATTCCGGTTTCCCCTAATCTCAGAGGCTATGATGTGGTTTAGGTATAGTCAATTTGCAAATGAGTTTTTGCCAAGAACCAGAAGTTATATTGCAAAGGTGCTTTAGGAAAACTTTCTTCTATGGTCTCAGCTAGTGATAACTCTGGTAGATCCAAGACACTGCTTAGATGATGGCTTTATCAACAACCTGAGGGATTAGGAGATTTTTCAGGCAGATACCACTGAGGCTGCAAGAAGCCTGAGTCCTCAACTCCTCCCATACTGAGGGTTGCTGAGTGGCTTTCTCCCACGAATACTTCCATACCACTGTGGAGTGAGTGAAAAATCCCTCACAAAGGTAACATGCATTTTTTTATTACTTTCAGTTTTATCTAAAGGCTTATTAGTCTTGTTTCTCTGGCAAACACCCTTCTCTTACCTGACTCAAGGCCTTTTGTTCCAAACAAGGCTACTTTCTACATTAAGGTTTCTCAGGAAGCTTATGAACCCCTTTTCTTTTGCCTTTAATAAAATTAACTCTGAATAGGCTTCAGTAGAGTCTGATTTACCATCAGTAACACTGTCAAAATGTAGTCATAGGCATATTGCATTATTACATGTTTTAGATCATATCTACATGCCATAATATTTATGGTTAGCTAGGCAAGAACCTGTTATCCTTCGAGAACGGCTCTAAACATATGTGAAGAAAAGTTTAAAAATTGAGAACATATACAGAGACATTTAGCATCAACGAAATCTAGCATAGATGCATAGATGTTAAAATTTATTCTCCATTTAACATTAAATTAAGAGGAACTTATTTAATACTTATTTCATACATGTAATTACTGAAAACCTGGTTTGTGAATAGTAAAACCCATGTAATACAGTCATAAAAGTTAGTTTTACAGCAAAGCCTGCATGTTGACCTGGCTCTTCCAAATAAAAGAAAGAGAGAAGAACAGAATATTGACAGTGGTTTTTAATCCATTTTTGGAGGCATGGATAATAATAATGACTTGAACATGCTGGTTCACATCCTGAAAGAGTACATATTGATGATCCCACTGTAGATCTGGAGAATAATTCCTTCCAGTCACTGAGTAGTTAGCTTCTTGGTAGTGTAGCGAACATAATGCAGAAAAGGACAGTACCTGCTGTTCTGAGCATAAAGATCTATACTAGCAATCCATAATACAGATTGATACTTATATAAAAAATTCCCTAAGCATACAGTATTGGAGCTTTTTGTCTCATGTACTATAAAATCTAAACCAGACAGCAGGGTATCAAAACAGATAGTTTACTGGTCCTTTTACTTCTAGAATACTTTTTTAGGTTTTTATTTACCAAGTCAACAACAACAACAAAAAAGATGTCATTTTAAATATATATTTTCATTGACCCTACAAGTTAGATAAGAATTTTTATTTTCCATTGAAAAACTAGTTTGACCTTTATTCTTAGATGGATGTTTAAATTCAGTCACTTGCCAGATTAAATTAGGTGTCAGATCATGCCATGATCTACAATCCATGTAACACCACTGCATGAACCAGAGCAGCTTGCTGCAGAGAAATGCTAGGTTTTGATCCTGTGAATTGCTTTATGCAATGTTGAGCTAGAATGTGGTGCTAAAAGAATTCTATTATTATACCTTGTTCTAAAAAGGCTGAAAATTACAAAGCACTATCAAATATGAGACAGTACAACTAAATGTAAGTAGGACTCACTCTATGTACATTTAAAGCCAAATAATAAAATTCTGTTCCACCATGGACAGATGTCATTACTGATTTTCAGTCTACTCACTTTCCTTGTGTACTCATAATAACTTAATCAGTGATCAGGGTGCATAAACAGTGAATAATGGGGCCTTTTAAATCTAATCTCCCTAGCTGAAGTGATGACAGAAGGGGAAACAGGATGCACACACTGCAGATGGACCAGGACCCAGATTTCTTTAATAGATTTACACCAGGGATAAATAATGAGTCTGCTGTAATTAAAAAAACATCAAGATCAAAATGTGCAAATGACAGTGCAAAAATTTAGTGTACAAACACATAGGAAGAAAACTGATTATTTATGTGGTTAGTAGTAAATTAATCACAGACACTAAATAGTCTATGTGAATTCATCTCTGAACTACCAAGTGCTATTTATCAAAAAGTAGAAATACAAACATCCACAAAGAAGATAATAGAGAGAGGGGAAAAAAATTATATAAAATCAACCCTCTCGAATATCTTTATCCAATGATTCTACCTATAGCAGCATCTTTACACCTTCATCCTTCAAGTGTAAAAGTCTCACCCGTATTCTTGCAGAGCAAATGTAGCTCTTGAATCAAAAAAGGTGGTCTTTCACAACAAAATCAGAAAAGCAAAGGCCTCATTGCAATGCACACTTCAAAGGCAATTTGTACCTCTGTATATTGTAAAAAGCTTTTTAAATACTTCAGAATCAAAGGGAAAACAAAAGATCACTTTTATATTTTACAAGAAACAAGGACATTCTAATCCATAGTAAAGGAATTTACGAGTTCCTTTCATGAAACTCCTACACAAGGTAATACAGATTTTTACTCACCAGAGGTAAAGTCTTTCTTTCCCTGTAATTAAAAAATAGTCTAGAAATTGGTTCCATATTTTTTTAATTAATCAGAAAGCCATAGGACCAATCCTAAGACACTTCAGACCATCAGGGACCATGGGAGGTTTCC
The DNA here is from genome assembly GCA_000699545.1 of Podiceps cristatus. Classification (NCBI taxonomy): domain Eukaryota; kingdom Metazoa; phylum Chordata; class Aves; order Podicipediformes; family Podicipedidae; genus Podiceps; species Podiceps cristatus. The sequence goes on along the minus strand of JMFS01066452.1, from coordinate 13,054 downwards.
AGTCCGACCCCCTGCCCAGACGAGGTTACTCAGGATTTTATCTTGGGGAGGGTGGGGAAGGGGGGGCTGGAAACCCTCCAAGAAAGGAGATGGCACCGCTTTCCTGAGCACTGGCCCCTCTGGCCTGCCATTCTCAGGGTAGAAAAGCTTTCCTTACCTTCATCCTTTCTGGCCCTGCTTGGCTGGCTGCCAGTCAGGCCCCAGGACCTCCTCCCCAGGGCTGTCCCCAGCCCCACTGGTGTCGCTGCCGGGACAGGGCTGCACAGTGCTCCGGCCTCGAGTGCGTGGGGGTCTGTCGGCTCCTTCCTCCTGCTCGTCCCAGTCCCAGTGCCCTGTCCTCACATCTATTGGCCAAGTCCAATAGATGAATCCTTATTCAATATATTTTCTGGCTGGTTTAATGAGCTTTTTTTACTCATCCTTCACAGTCTGTAATACACAAAATAAACAGAGATGAATTATGTGCATATGAACTTCAGAAGAATTTAATTCTCATAAATAAAGGATCTTTGGCTATCTGCCTTGTTACCTAGCCAAACATGACTGCCTTTCCCAGAAGTAAAATTTCTGATACATATAATGATGTTGGCAATGCCAACAACTTGGCAGTGTGATGTTATTTCTAGGAGAGACACACCTGAAAGATGACATTGTGCTGACACAGGTGTACATGAAATTATTCATCTAGTTATTCTATTTATTTAAGTAGTTGACTGTTCTGGTGGAGACTGCAAACATTCAGGTAAATTTCCAGGCCCTCTCTGAACTCTTTTATATGCTCAAAATTCCCCCAGAGCATATAGTATCACTCTAGTTCTCAGGAGCTGTGCAGAAAATCCAGAGAGAAAATGGAAGTAGAGATAGAAAGGATTTTGGAGGGCAGGAAGGTGGAGGGGAGGAACAGACTATTCTTCTGCCTTTTTTTTTTTTTTTTAATTATTAGTAATAAATGAACAGAATGGCAATATTTAAATGCAGATAGCAGCTGTTTTCCATATGCATAAGAGTTAATACCAGTAGCACTAGATCTCAGCTGCAGTCACTGCTTTTGTGTAACTCCAAACACAGAGTAAGCCTTGAAATCTCCTGATTGTCTCATTAAGCAGGCTCTATTAAAGAACTGTAAAACAATTTGCATTACTTAATCTTCTGAATCCAGATGAGGCTCTAATCAATTACAGCTATTAAATGTGGGTGCGTAATATAACGAGAAGCCTAATGCATTCAATGAAGAGTCAGGTGGGTCACTATATCTTTTCTATCATAGACAAAAAGTTATACAAATAGATAAACAAGTTATATTCCACACAAGTCAAACAGCTTATTGTTCAGGAAAACAAATAATTTTGTTATATGGTAGCCTGAGACACAAAAGGACCTCAGCAAATCCACTCTCAGAATCCACTCAGCAAATCCATTCTCAGCATGGAGAATTTGGCTGTAGCTCAAGCTGCAAGTTTACAAGGAAAGTTAAGGGAAATTCAGTGCAAATTCTGCAGCTTGTAGGCAAATATCACATGATGTGGTTGCACTGATAAACTGCCCTTCTTCTCTTCTTACTCTTTTGAGTTGTCTGGCTGAAAGGGACCTGGGGAGTGTTGGTCGACAGCCGGCTGAACATGAGCCGGCAGTGTGCTCAGGTGGCCAAGAGGGCCAACGGCATCCTGGCCTGTATCAAGAATAGTGTGGCCAGCAGGACCAGGGAGGTGATCGTGCCCCTGTACTCAGCACTGGTGAGGCCGCACCTCGAGTGCTGGGTTCAGTTCTGGGCCCCTCACTACAAGAAGGACATCGAGGTGCTGGAGCGTGTCCAGAGGAGGGCAACGAAGCTGGTGAAGGGTCTAGAGCACAAGCCTTATGAGGAGCGGCTGAGGGAGCTGGGGGTGTTTAGTCCGGAGAAGAGGAGGCTGAGGGGAGACCTCATTGCTCTCTACAACTACCTGAAAGGAGGTTGTAGTGAGGTGAGGGGTCGGTCTCTTCTCCCTAGTAACGAGTGATAGAACAAGAGGAAACGGCCTCAAGCTCCACCAGGGGAGGTTCAGGTTAGATATTAGGAAAAACTTCTTCACCAAAAGGGTGGTCAGGCATTGGAACAGGCTGCCCAGGGAAGTGGTTGAATCTCCATCCCTGAAGGTGTTTAAAGAACAGACAGATGCGGTGCTTGAGGGCATGGTACAGAGGGACTTGGCAGTGATGGGTTAATGGTTGGACTCGATGATTTTAAGGGTCTTTTCCAACCTTGACAATTCTATGGTTCTATGATTCTATGATTAGAGGTGCATTTAATCAGCTCCATTTTCAGTGAAAATAAGATATTGAGAGGTCTGGGAAGATCAAATACACAATAAAATACAGTTACATACAGTGTTCCTGAGTGGTGAGTGACATCAGAGTGTAAGTGTTCCAAGTAGCAAGTACCTAATACCTTTTGAAAAATGTGCTCATTTAATAACGTCTCAAACTGCAAACACAAAACTTTGTTAAACTAGCCTACAGCATCAGGTGAATGGAAACACAAAAATGAGAAAAATATAATTTTTGAAATAAATATTCCTGAAATTTGGCATACTTCAGGAATGAAATAGAGAAATATTTTAAATTTCAAAAGGATGTGGCATAAAACTACTTTATGCTCAAAGCATGCAACACAATTCTTTTCCAAAGAATACCAATCTGTGAATCCAGAAAAATCCCATCTAAGACCCACAAATGACAACCAGCACAAGTATAAAGTATATTTATCTTTTTGTCCTTTACCACTTGCTTTTTGAGCAAATGAGGGCAGCTATAATACACTGAAGTATTGCATGGAGCAAAATAAGTTTTGTTCATTAGAGGAATATTGATATTAAGTTTGAAAGGGTGGAAATAATTTCATGACAGCTGAATGAGAAATTGAAAGATAAGCATTTGATAAACCAGAAAATTGTGATTTTATGAGCTGTGAATTTGTTCCATATACAATTTTACTAAATAATCTTTGAAGTCAAATTCATGTTTCTTAATTCAAAATCATGTAGAAGTACTCTTGTTTTATTTATGCTATTCAAAACACAATGAGATAATGCATTATTGAGAAGTTACTCAATTCTTGATTAAGACACAATCCAAACTGTAAGAACAAATATAGAAGCATTTTAAGAACCAGAGGCTACAGAACAGGAAACTAATTGCAAAGAGAAGCAGGTGGCATATGGCTGAAGGAATACCTTGTTCCATACTGTATAGATACCATCTTTAGTTTTATAATGACCATATTAATAAGGTACATATGCAAATTAAAGTAATTAAAATATGTTTTGAAATTATGATGAAAGATATAAAGAGTCAAAAAAGAGCTTTGAATAAACCTGGCATTGTTTTCCACTTCAGATCTGAGATGGAGACAGAGCACTTTGAAATCTTGCTGTACGAAGTCTGTGTTCCATGATGTATAAATATATTACTCTACTAAATGTCATAAATTTGTCAATATTACTTTTGTACTAATATTTGAGTAGTACAGCTACCTTCAAGAAAAGAACAAACCATGCTTTTGAGACAAACAGCTACTGTGCACTGCAGATCAATATTTGATGATGGCCAGCAAATCTTCAGTGAAACGCGTCAGATGGTAGTTGAGTTTAAATGTGACTTCTGACATTGTCAGTGGTAAAGGGGAACAGCTGTGGCAATGGACTTCTCTCTCTCCTCTGCTCATATCCACCTATTCTTTCCTTTCCATGCCACAATTTCCTAGCTTCATCTTCATGGTCCACTTTTCATGCAAGTGTGTTTATTTGCTTCTTACAGGTTCAACTTTGAAGAATACTAGGAAAAAAAGGAGACAAAGGAGAAAAACAAAGGAGAAAAATTCGTCGCAAATAATCTATAATGTGCACATGCTATGAATAGTGTTTGATCTACCTGAGTCTTTAACTGATCTCCTTCATGCATATTGCCTGCAATTATTTTTAGTGCAAAAGTTACCAAAGTGTACCTGCAACTCTTGTTCATAAATACGACTGATTGTCCACTAGCTCATCTAGTATTTTAAAAACAAGTACTTTTTTTTCCCATGTTTAATATTTCAGCTGAATTTTAAACTCATAATCAACATAGAGTTCAAAATTTCAAACAAAGGAAGAGCAATATTTGCAGAAATTATTTTAAAAATCTGTTTTAACACAATGCACAGTTCTGCTTTTAAGTTTTCTATGACAGAATGTCATTGAGGTAAAAAAATCAAAACAAACCAAAACAAAACAACCAGACAAACAATAAACCAAAAAACAACAACAACAACAACAACAACAAAAAACAAAAAACAAACCAAAAAAAAAAACAAACAAAAAACAAACAAACAAAAAAAAACAAAAAAAAAACAGAGTAAGGATTGAGTGTTTATGTTGTCAAGAAGATACCTAACCAGAACTGAAGTTAATGAAGGAATAGGTCTCCGTGCTTACCATTAATAGATCTGGAAGTGACGACTGTCAGAGACAATATATAAGTAACTCCTAAATTACATGATATGGCTCATTACTTAAATCTTGTGATACTCTTACTGTTCTCTTGACTGCCATAAAGGGACAAGTATTCTGTCAGCATGTTGTCATCTGTATTGTCACTCAACCATGTGTGCTTCTTGTAAAACACTAGCAGTATCTGGAGTGCCATAATGCTTGTAGACTTGGGTCCTTCTTAATGACAACAACGTGAAGAAATGGGTAATCATGTTAAGAGTGTTAGAACAAGATGATCTTCCGGATGCCTTATAAAGACTAGAAAATATCCTGCCCGAGAATACAAAACTGACTTGTAGTCATCAAACAGTTCCACCTGCCCTGTTTGACTCCTATTAGAAGTGCTGATAACTTGAGTAGCAAGCCAGGAAACAGATGAAGCTGATGTTTGTTTTACCAGCCCTTATTTCCAACTCAGTGTGCAGAATATATCACACACTGAAGCTTTTATTTGGGACATGGGAAACCCATCACTTCTTTCTTCCATCCAGAGCAGATATTGAACAAAATTTTCCCAGTACTTTGCAGAATTTCTCAACCACAGACACAGAAATTTATATCTTTTTTTTTTTTTTCTGTTTTCTGGTTCACTTTATAATTAATTTTATTTTCCAGTTGGAAAAGGTTCAACAGGTAATATTAAGGTAAGATGACCGAAAGAATGTTCCAGAAAGCTAAGGGACTTCTGAATTCAGAGAGCAGATTTGGAACCCTAGTCTTCCATGCTTCATTAGGCCCTAAGGTATGACCAAGGGAGGAGGATGTTTTCGATCCTTTTTAAATTTCATGTAATGCAGAAAATTCTTTTCACAGTGCATGTTTCCATTTTATGTTTGAGCAGATATTTCTTTTATTTTTTATAAAACCATGGACTTTATTATCAAGTTACCTTGTTTTTTTACCTTGCTTCTCATTATTCATTCTTTTTGGGGGAGAAGGCTGCTGCCTTGTTTCCTTTTCCTTCACCTTTCTGAAATATTTATTTTTTTGGTCTCCAGTTGACAAGAGAACTTCAGAATGAATTTTAAAGATGTTAGAAATAATTCTGGTTTGTCTATTTATTTATTTATTTATTTAATACAAAATCTGACTTTGTGTCATAGAATAACTGTGTTTCTTTTTGCTTTCCCTAACAGTCCAATGAAAGTGTAATGCATACAAATCATTTTATTGTTTAAAACTTTTGAATAAAACATGCTAACCTTGTCATACTAAGTGACAGACAGAAATGTCACCATTGTTTGCCCGGGACAAATAATCCATATACTTCATGTATAATTCATCTGATCTTTAAGAATGTTTAACAATATTGAATTTAGATAAATTTCGATAGTATGGTGCATCAAACCCCCTTTATCAATTTACACATGTGCCTCATCAATTTAAGTCTGTATCTATATCACTCTACCTCTATGTTAACCCTGATAGATTTCGAGGTTATTCTTATTTTATAGTATACAGACACTAACACTGCTCAAGTTGTATAATTCAGTATCCTCCTTGTGACCTTCTCTCTACCATTCTGAACTCCAGAACCTACAATAAACCAAGGTTGTACATCCATCACAGTGGCATTAACTGTGGGGACATGCATCTAGTAGTAGCTTGTCTCAGGGACTTTGGATCCTGAAAAGAGATTGAAACACTAGTCTAGATAAGATTTAAATCTCCCCCAAAATAAGATTCCAATCCTTTCCTAAAGCTCCCTGTCCGTCAAACTTGAAAAAGAACAAATCTGACAACAAAAGCTCTTGAGTGGCAGGGAGAAGGGAAAATGTTTTACAGTAAAATGCACGTGTGCACACACACATATGCACACGCACATGTGCAGAGTCCTGCTGGCGCTCCTCAGCCTCAGAAAGGAAAAGATATGGCCTTGGTAGCTTTTAAGGTATCTCTTTTGTGGAAGGTTCCAGCCACATACTGTCTGTTCGGCATCAGCTCAATACAAACACTTAAGAGGGATGTAATATGGCAGCTTCAGGAACAAAAGGTTTGTGGCTGGACATTTCTAATGTGAGTGATTGTTTTTCCCTTAAGACACACAACGTGCTTTTGAGTTAAAAGGCTTGCATGATGTAAATTCAAAAGAAAATTAAATCTACCCGAAGCTTTTATGTGACAACTGCAGATAATCGTAAATAGATTCTCTTTCTTCTAGTGCTTAACAAGTTTGCATGACGAACACAGCCTATACTCTCAATCTAAACTTTGTGCACAGGAATGGATAGAGGCTGGCAAGAGGGATAGAATCTCTGTTGTGGTAAACAAAGTTTTTCCTAAAATTATTTTCCCCCAAATAGCTTTTGAACTTGCCAAAAGCTTGCTACCTCATCGTGTTTGTATTACTCCGATGAGGAACCCAAAGCAACAAAATATTGCAAACATCAACTAAAAAAGAAACAAAATGCAAATCTTCAAAGAAGCACTTCTCGGTGTCTTCATGGGTTTTTATTGCTGTTTCCTGGATGGAGAAAATACAGTCCAAATGAACAAATCCAAAGGGTTGTACCTCCAGGCACAGTCAGGAATCAGGTATATGAATGAAGTTCCTAGCTCTTACCACAAAACTCTTCAAAGTAGCATGAAGAACACTGTATTGTACTACAGTGCATTTTGCTTCTACTTAAAAGAGGAAAAAAAAAAAAAAAAAAAGATGACAAAAGTATAAAGCTTTAATGTTGGGGGCTTTTCGCACATATGCACACATTACACCAGGAGTACTGGCTTTTCTCTGGGCAGATTGACTTAGTGTTTGGCACCGATTTCATTCAGAAGTAGCTTTGTACAGTAAAATCCTAATATCTCTTTTGGCATGATACTATCTCTGCAGTTCTCCCAGAGTCAGCAGCCCACTTTTTAAAACGCTTTTCCAAAATATTTGGTACAGCAGTGCCAGCAGATGACCAGTAACTGGAAGGTTGCAAATATGACTGCAGATGAAGATGTAGTAAACAATATTTATTATCATCTCCACAGTAAAAATAACCCACATTTTTTAATTAATTTGTACCTTAGCAAACTAATTAATCAAGTCATGCAGTTTAATACAGTGAGAAAGAGGGACAGAGAATAAAAGGGATTATTCCCATATCTCCTCTTCCCTGCACAATTCTATCTTCTCTCCATGAACAAATCAACCTGCATTTGAAACACAGCTTATTGTGACATATCTAAGAGTATCAAATAGTAAGGAGGGCAATATAAACTGGAAATCCAGATCAAAGGCTGCAATTATCTAGGAATTTAATTCCTAGATTAAGGAATTAAGAATTATTCCTTGATTCTTTATCTGTATCTAGGTACTGGAATAATCCATCTTGACTCCGAAAGTCTTAAATATATAAAAATCAGAAAGATAGTCCAGTTCTCATGCTTCTTTCAAAAATTTGTTTTTATTTGGAGTCAGGACGCTTGACAGCACTCCTAATACCTCTACATTTTGGTGCTGGAATTTGTTGATCTGTGCAATCTCAAAAGCAGAAGGTGAAAGAGAGAGTATTTCAGCATATAAATTTAGACGGGACAGCAAGTCTGTTTAGGTCATCTGCTGGCATATAAACAGCGATAGCGGGTGGATCCTACTCTTTGTACAAAATCTGATGTTGAGTGGCCTTGGATTTCCACTTCCCTAGTGTATCAAAGTCTGCCTAGTATATGAGGTATAAAAATATTTGTATTATTACAAAACTACTTCTGTTATAAGAATAGTTATGGGATTAAATTAACATCTGTAAGGGCTTTCAAAACCTTTAATTAAAGACTCTAAAAATTAAGTCCAGAACAAAAATGAAATATTTCAGTTGAGATCATCTTACGTGTCTGAACATGAGTATACTAAGTAATGTAACTCTGAGCTAAATGAACTACTATGCCTTCTCATTCAGTCGTCACATCTGAGTTAAAAGTTGTAGAAATTGTCAAAAAAACAGCAAGCATCATGAAAATAAAAAATTCTAAGGAAGATGTTCTTCTATAATAAAGAACTAAGATACAGAAAACTAAATTATACACTTTTATTATCTCTATTTTATCACCTTACTTTCTATGTCTTGCTTATCTTAAACTACCTAATCTGTATTGGGTTGGTTTTGGTTTTGGCTTTTTTTTTTTTTTTTTTTTTTTTTTTTTTTTTTTTTTTTTTTTTTTTTTTGTCAGTGGTCACACACTTTTCCATAGCAGAACAATAACAGATAACAAAGGTCAGCTCATTATAAAATGCTAAGACCATTGTCAACATTTCTACTCAGTAAAGCTGTTTTAGATGGGACAGATTTCCTTTTTAAAGAAATACCCTGGTTCTCTGTCAGAAGAAATCTCAGACATTCAACTGCTGTTCATTGGATCTTTCCCTTAATAAGGGTGGTAATCATTATGAATAACAATGTGTTAATAAATTTTGATTGATGCCTCAGGGTATAATTTTTGTCCTCTGAATTTAGAGTGAAATTCTTAGAATTTAGAGTGAAATTTAGAGTGAAATTACTTGCAGCTATGTTCCTTTCAAAAATAAAAGTTCAAAATAGATGGACGTTTTTTATTAACTTTAATGAGTTTGGTAATAAACCTTTCCTGACAATAGACTGTAATCACTGCACCCTTGAAAATCAGCTCTTCTTGTACAGGAGCATCATGTAAAATATTTACTTATGGAAACTTAGCCTCTATAATATTAATACGAGCAAACAAAAAATGTATAGCTGAGTCACGCAAGAATAGGAAAATACTAACTTAAATATTACTGAATTTTCACTTTGTGTTTAAGTAAGGGCTATAAAGTAGAACTAAGCATTTCAATTTTCTTCTTGAACTTATTATTGAAACATCTGGTCCTGGTAAAAACGAAGTTGAAAGCAGAAGACATTTTTCAAGTAGTGTAGTTAGCAATATACAAACATACTGTTAAGGAATATACAAACATACTGTGAAAGGACTTTATCAGAAAAAAAAATGCTGTGGTGAATTTTAAACAAAACACCCTTTTTTATCTAGGGATTATTCTCATAGTACTTCTGTACCTTTCCTATCTGCATCAGTACGAAACACAGAGCTATGTATATCCAGGGAGAAATGTCCTTTCTTGGCCATGAGGGAAAGTAAAACAATTACAGTGCACTTCTTTTTTTGCCTTTCTTTTTTCATCTCATTCACATTACTCAGCAGTTTGCATGGATAAAAGCACAAACAAATTAGCAAGCATTCATTTCCTGAAATTAATGAGAAAGGGACAAAGAGAAACCAGGAAAGAATAATTATGCTTCTGCATTCACCTTTTCAGACAATATAACTCAGCGACCCCAAAATTTCTCCAGCCTGTCAGGATCAACACGAGCAGTTAATCTGAGGAAAATCACCTTGTTCTGTTTCTCCTGCAGTTACAATCCGTATGGGAAATCACTGCACTCAACATTAATGGAAAGGAGGGAAAGGATATAAAGGACATAGCAAAGAATAACTGGTCCAGGGCTGGCCATTAAGTCCTGAGACTGATCCTGAGATGGTGGGCTTTCAGCTAAGATCATGTTTTATGTCACAAGCAGAATGGACAACTGGAAAAATGTGACCATACAAGCTTTTCTGTGGCCAAAAGTTGACGTACATTTTTTTTTTTTTTTTTAAAAAAAAGTATAGAAATTCTTACTGAGAGGCAAATAATTTTTGTTACTCATGTAAATATTAATACATTTTCCTCCAAAGGTTGCCCAGCTTTTGAGCCTATTACCCAAACAACTGTGTTTGCATATTCTTGACAAGATTTACCTTTTCATCTCAAGGCACTATCAAAATATTAAACCTAGTTTCTCAGTATGGGAGGGGAACAAGTCAGGGGGAACTATTGCCCTTTACTAGGTAAAATCATAACTGAAAATTCCTCATTGCAGCTGTGTGATTCTCAGTCAGATTAATTTTTAATTCTTTAATTTCACAAAGGGCAAATCTTAAAAGTATTTTTTCCATCTTCTACAATTAAAATTTTAAAAATGTCAGGATCATCGATCAAATAGCCATAATTACACAAGGGTATGACTTCTGCTCTTGGTTCAAATCCAAATAGCTTAGTGCTGAGTAAGAAATGGTCGAATAAAGACAAGCTGATATCTACTCTTTCAGAAGAGATACAGAGCTGATTAAAATAGTAGTGGTTATGATAGATTTCACTAAGAAGTAGTAATATAATTCACATTCAAAAGCATAAATTTATACAATACATATTATACATATCCCTAAATGCAACAAAAAAGCAAATGCACAGACATCTCTTATATGTTTTTAGCATATGTATACTGTTCCTGATTTCCAGCACACCAAACAGAGCTCCTGCTTAGCTGTCCATTTTCAAAGACGGGCTGTGCTCCTTTACTTGAACTGAGCAGAAGCTTTCTTTGGATGTTATTTAATAAGTTTCAGTGGTTCCTTTTGTAAAGCTAGACTTAATTTACATAAGACTGGTAGGATCTAGTCCTCAAAACTTAACAATCACACTTATTTCCATTTGTAACAATAAAGCTTCTAACAACCATAGCTGGCACTCCGTAACTAGCATAATAACATGCCGCATCTGCCATCTCCCCCATTTTAAATATAGTAAAAACAAACATCTCAGTTACAGTTAAAATAGTTTCTCAGATGTTATCTAAGCAGCTGAGATAGATATCAAAGTACATTCCATTAATAATAAAAGTGATATAATTAATAAAATTATTAAAATAAACATTACATCATAGATTATAAAATATTTTAAGTATAATTACAACGTGTTATTGTTATTAATTTGAATTAATATTTAAAATTAAAGTAGATAATATTGCCTTATTTTTTAAATATGAAAACAAGTCCACTGTAGTGGGATTTCCAGAAATCTTACTGAGAGAAGACTGGAAGTGGAACGAAAAAATGATACTATGTCTGATCTTATTTTTGACCACCACAGTAAAAGTCAAAAAAAATTGATTTTCGCTATAATTTAGTTAGAGACCATTAAACTACTATGCAACACAAATATTAATTTTGATAAATCCTTTTGTTGCTTAAAACACTTTAACTCTAGTTGTCTCAAGTTAACTAAATCTCACAGAGGTAAGATCACAGAGATTTTAGTTAATAAATAGAACATACATGGTGGTACAGTCAGTTGATGGTGGTGTCACAACATATTACGCACAGAGAACACAAACATGTAGTGAATGGAATTTTGAAAGGACAAAATTTGAAAAAGCTCTGTTCTTCTTAATAGTGTCTTGACATCATCTCTTATACTTAGCAGTGAGAAGGACAAATTTTGGGGTTTGTCCAAAACAGCATGTCAACAGCACAGGCCCCAGCTATGGTCTGCTCTGTTGCTTTTTAGTGTTATTGTTCCAATGTCTGTTCTGGTATCTCCACTCATTTGAAATTAGCTTTGTCAGTGAAGCCAGGCGCATTAAAGAACTAAGTAGTGAGAAGTCACTTTTTCAAGTTACCCCACTTGTAGCAGCTTCTTTGAAAGAACTCTGCTGATGTTTTTTCATGAGGATCATTCCCTTCCTCTTTTTCCAGTTTTATATGTGCCGAATTCCATCCAGACTGAACTCGATATGTACTACCACGCAGAATCATACACTCCAATTCAAAACCACTGCAGAGATGTACAAGAAAACTCATGACAGTCCTGGAGCTCCTTCCTCACTGCTGAGGTAAGCTTGGCAAAGCCACAGGACAGAGGAGGAATCAAGGAATTCTCAAAGTCTTAAGAATCTTGTATCCTGAATTGCTTTAATGGCACTAAACTTTCAAAAAGAACAAAATGAAAGTGACCCAGAACTCATTTCCCTCTTCAGGCACAGGGAGAGATCTAGTTCTACAAGCATCTCTTCTTTCAAGTCAAGCTTGTTAAGACTCATTCTCCAGCATAAAAAGTCTGGGGAAGTTCACAATGAGTCCATACATCATCAAGCTGAATTATAATTCAAAGAACAGCTGTATGGCTGACTTGCCTATGTAATAGTCTTAAATACTGTCTTGTGTTTATAGACAAAAAGCATGCAGATTTTTATAACCAAACTCCAGACTGGTAGATTAAATGTCTTACCTGAGGCCAGCTACTATGGTATCAACCAATTGAAGGCTGTACATTGTCTTTTGTTATTTGTTCTCTGTAGGTGTCAGCAATAATCCAAATGTCTGTTACGAGATTCCTCAGAGTGGTATCACTTATGCAGGTAGTTAGGCAAAGTTTAACAGGAACAAGTATGGCTTGGAGACTGAAAAATAATCAGTAACCACCAGAGTTCTCTTTTTACTATAGCAGGATGAAACATACTTGGGACAATATTTTCTAAAAAATGCCGTCATCAAGTTGTTAATGGTAAATATTTTATTTCTGTATTATTCTTTGCTTCAGGTTCTGTAGGTTATACAAGTCCTGCTTCAATATGTGATGAACTGCATGGAGGTTTAATCAAAAGTAGACCCTGCTATTAAGAAACATGTATCTTGCCAGTTTATTTGGATGTTGTGGTTTAATCCCAAACAGTAACTCGACCACACAGCTGCTCACTCACCCCTCCCCT
>KL271375.1:43082-59102 GCA_000699545.1 Podiceps cristatus | reverse complement strand
AGCGGCTGTGCCCGTGCAGATTCTGCGGGCGGGTGTTGCAGGTGGGGCCGCATGCCGTGTCCGTCCCTGGCAGTGCCAAGCGTCCGCTCGGTTTTGTCGTGCGAAGTATTGTCGGTGTACTGGTTGCAGTGAATGGATCAAGGGGAGTGCCAGAGGGGTTAGGCTGTGTACCTGTCGTGTAGAGACGGGCAGATACAGGATAGATCGCTGACTTAGACAAAACAGGTTTTCTTTCACACATAAAAATGTTTTTTGCTGTCGCATTGTTGTCAATTACATCTCCCAATGTAAAGACTTGTACTGTAAGTCTATATGGTTCTATTTTTAATCCAAAATCATTTTTTCCTAGTTTCCGCTGAACTTCAAATAAAAAAAGGATAGCGTCCCTTTCCACTATAAAGAGATTGGATTATAGTATTTCTGAAATGTGAATGTTTGTGGAATCTCGCTGATGGGCCATAACAACACTGCAGTATTTGAGGAAGGGAAGACAATTTTGCAGAACATGCTGAAATGTTACAAAAGACGTAACAAAGATTACATTATTTGAATTACTTTGCATACACTGACTTCCTGAAAGGTAAACTTTCACAACAGTTCTATATAAATGCTACATGAAAAATAAAGGAAAGGGGGTTTAGTGACCCGTTTGTGCATGTTGGCTAAGGAAATGCTAGTAGTGACTATTTCTAGAAAGTGGTAGCTGAGCTGTCAGCTGTGATACCTGCGGGCGCTGGCAGAGCCCAATGTTTTGCATTGCTGTGCAGCGTGGGCCTCCTGGTGAACAATTCCTAGGGCATGGGAGTGTCAAATTTCTGAAAAGTTCTGGACAGTTCTTTTAGCATCCTGTTTAAGAAGAGCAGAAAAGAGGCAGGAGTCAGTATATATTGGATGTGTACAGGACAGCACAAGAGTGTCTCAGAGGTACCGTTTTTTCTCCTTCAGGATGAAATGTCGGAGCAGAGGACAGCCGTTCAGGTAAGCAGGCGGAGGAGTTGTGATTAGATACAGAAGGCATAACTGCGCCCTTGGGTACGCAAGACTCAGAACAAGGGAGCAGTGCTGGATAAGCTACGACACCTAATAGTGGGCAAGCAAACTTCTATTTTAGACACAAGATGCCAATACCATTTCAGTGAGGGCAGTCATGTCCTAACAATTTCCTGTGTGCTGACCCTCCTAATATATAAATTAATCTTGGAGGTGCAGACTGACTGGTCTAGACTTAACAAAACTGGTCGCCTTCATGCTGGTAGCCCCATCTCACAGCGATGCTGTCTGAGGCTGCTGGCGAGGATCAGGTTTAATACTGAGCTCCTTGCAGGTGTGACAGAGAGTCTGAACAACGTGCAGAACTGTGCCTGGACACATGGTAGTCTGGGTGTCCTGTCACGGGCAGGTGCGGCAGCAGTGGGTGGAATTGGTGGAATTGGAAGAATGAAGAGATGTGTCATGGCCCTTGTATGTTTGAAGATGGTCTCACCAGGATGGGGGGAGGTAGAGCCCTGGAGAGGGAGAGGAGAGAACGTCGCAGCTGAGGTGGGAAAAGCAATGGCTAAGGTACACAGAGGTGTGGCCAGACTCGGACAACCAAAGTAAACGATAAAAGGTGACAAAACCAAAGAATCCATGACTACTTTGGATATGTGACTGCTCTGAATTTTACTTGGTCTTCTGCAGTGCACTGTCTCCAGGTTACCAAGATTCCCTAGTTATCTGACCAACAGTTCAGTGAGGTCGCACAAGAGGGGTTGCGTATTGCTGCTTAGCCTTGCCATCTGTGAGAGAACAGACTCTCTGTCTCGGTTGCTGACTTCTTGCCCACTATCTTGATTTATCCCATTGGCAGGAACGTGTGGCGCCGGTAGGCTGGCTCAAGGCTGCTTTCTAACAAAAAACTTTGGCTAAAAGAGTCCCGTGGTGTTGGAAATCTGTATACCTATTGTCTGGCTTGTGCCAGAGCTACTGGTGTCAGGGGTGTCGCAGTCTCACTGGCACCAACGACACCAGCAGTAGGTGAGTGGTGGCATCCTTTGGAGAAACGCATTCTATGTAGCGGCGAGGTGAGCTGGGAGCGGAGGGTGACAGCAGGGCAGGCATGGCAGTGGCTTCACTGCTAAGCAGGAGCAGCACCCAAACAGGAAAAGCAAAGCAGATCTGGTGGCAGTGGTGGTTATGAGTTTCAGCTGAGGGTGCAAATCACCAGTGATGATCCAAGGGGCCATAGTGGCAAGGAGGCCTGAGGTCAAGCCAGAAAGCCAAGTCAGTGAGAGGGTCAGAATTGGGCTTGGTGACAATAACCAGGGCCAGCCAGCCACCAGCTCGGTCATCATCAGACAAGCCCACAGTGACGGGACGGATCTGAGGTCAGCCCAGGTGGGTCAGGGTCTGGGCCAGCGCCTACGTGGCCAGGCACAGGCGTATCTGTAATGTGGCTCAGGCAAGGACCGAGGGAGAGCACTTCGCTCTAAGTGCAGCTCCTGAGCGAACGTAACAGCTCCTTACAGCGCTCGCTCGTGCAGCAGTCTGATCCAAGGCCACTCGGCTGCACCATGGCAGAGCTGCCTTTGAGCACAGGCAGCTTAACGCTGACAAAGGTCCCAAGGAAAGGTCTAATGGAGAACTTCAGCCCAGCTGAGGGACATATATATGTGACTGAGTCAGTATATGTGGCTTAGTAATTATTTGTATGCCAAAGTTTATTTTAAAGATGTGTAACCGTCATCATGTTATGAACAGTTGGAGGCATGGCCAGACTTACTCTGTTTACACCATTAAATGCTAGAAAGAAGTCAGAAATGAGGGAATCGTATGGATCCTTGATTCACGTGGGTTTGTTTTCCTCTTTTGACAGGATGGTTCTGTTATCTTTGCAGACAAAAATCCTTTGGATTTGCTTTCTTTCTGCCATTCCTTAGAATACAACTCTTAAGAGACACAGAAGAGAATCCCAGGCTCGTGCTGGTTGCCTTATATTGCATGGTCAACTTTCTGACAGTCATAAAAGATCTCAGAACCAAGGAAAGAGTCCAGAGATGGAAGATGGGCCACACTAAGGCAGTCCCTGAACGAACACTCCAAAATGCCTGTCTTTCTAGTGACCTACCAGGACTGACAGACCTTCAGAGTGTGAACCTGTTGTCAGTGCCGTGGTCCTCCCTCTGGAACACTTAATGCTCAGAATCCTGTCAGCATCCATGTGTAGCCTCAATGCCCAAAATAAATCTGCCCATAACAAATTACAGCCCCAGCCCTGCCCCGTTCTGGCCGCAGTTGCTGCAGCGGCATGTTTGGTTGGGACTTACTTGACTGTAGGCAAAGACAACTCATTCATTTCCTTTGCGTAGGTAGGGCGCCTGGTCTTGTCCCTGAGGAGAAAGACTATGACTTGGAAGGGAAAACGCGTGTCAGGTCTTTACTTGGAAGGTGCTGAGACTGACACGTACTTCCAAGCATACGTGCAAGGTGTATCTGATCAGTTCTTACAGACGTTAGTGACATTTCTGAGACAGCGATTGCAAGTGACATGAATTTTTAATGGACAACAGTAAGATAAAAACTTCAAATAAAAACGTAGAGAGGGAAAGCCAAGAGCTGCAGCGTTTTTCCCTTTTTGAATGCTGGAACACATATTGGAGGGCTAAACAGTCCCCACTATAATATTTCAGGGGTATTACGTTGCAGCAGAACTTGTACAGCATCCAGGTTGGAGGTCCTTTCAGTTTTCTTACATAATTTACCTCCTGTCTTCTAATTTATATTTTGGAAGCTTGACCAGTTGTGGTCCAAGTACATCCAAGAATCCCGAGTCCAGAATAAAATGAAATGTGACGGCAGGCTCACCATGCGAGTCACTATTATTGGAGCCTGAGGAGTTTTGCCCTTAGCTGAAGGAGTAACTCCAGACACCGAGGGAAGCTCCTGATCTCTACAGCAGGCTGAAGTCAGAGCTGTAAGGTGATGCAAAAGCAGCCCGTATTCTTTTTCCCTAGTTCCGGCAACCCTGTGTGTATGGATGTGCAGAGGATGTTTTGAAGGGAAAAGAAAGCAATCGGGAAAGAAGTTCAATCATTTATTGTGAGCGGATGGATTTAGCAAGCCTGCCTGCTGGGGCAGAGGCACCACCGTGCGAATCAGCTAGGCGGTTAATGGTTACAGATACCATCCCCTCCCAGCCCTGGTGGTGTTTATATTATATATACAGTGCTGGAGGCATATATTGCACTTGGCACATAAAAAGAAAGATGGCTCGTGCTCTTTCAAATTTACAATCCTCTTTAAAAACAATTTCTGCAGTACAATATATGTGGACTTTATAAAACTCTGAGTTTTTTATGCAGTGGAGAACATCTTCAGTCACACTACCCTGACTTTCCACAGCAGGGGGGTTCAGCTGCATTCCTACTCCAGATATTTTGGCTGATTTTATCCTTATTATGCTGATACTTACCTCTTGAGGCAGACCCTTCACTCCATATTTATGACTTATTCATGCCAAACTTTCTTGGACCTCGGTAAGAATTTTTCCTGGTAAGTCATGAAGAAACAATGCATACTTAAGCTCTCTGGTACATATGCCATTATTAATTTCATGTCTAAATTTGGCTGCCTGAACTTCGACTGTCAGTGTCAATAGCAACTGACCACAAACATTATTCCTAACAATAACAGCATTACAGAGCAATTGTGCCCCCATGGAAAAAGGAAGATAATACTCTTTGTCAAACCTAAAGTCCATGCAAACATTTTGCAATAGCTAATATTTTTTTTGCTAGAATAAGAGTGAACAATTTTTTTAACAAAAAATGTATGGGACTCTAGATTTGTCTCTATTGTTTCTTGTGGGTCTTCAGTGAACAAATAACTTTGAGTAATGAACGCTGGTGCTGTTGTAAAACTGTGTTGTAAAAGCAAGTATTTCCTGCCTCTTAAGGCCTTGTATGTGGTCAGTTTGTGTCTTGCTTCACTTGGTTCTCTGCCTGTTTTGCAAAATTTTGCATTTCTTAATTTCAACCACTAAATTGATGCAAAGCATTACCAAGGAAGATTAGTGATTTTCTGCTATTCTGAAATGAAGTACTTTTTTAATGTTGGGGTTTTTTGAGGTTTTGTTTGGTTTTGGTTTATTTTTTAGATCTAGGTTCAAGTTGAAACCTAAAATTCTTAATGACTTCCATCCCCTCAAATTAATTTCAAAATATCAGGGTTGGATAGAATGAGAGGACTGTGACACAGCCTTTCTCCTAGCATGTGATGCAATAATCAGGAGTACACATCTTGTTCCCCTTAGCAAACATGTTTATATTGCATTAGAATGCTGTTGACCCAGCTGGTTAGCCAATATTCAGTGTCAGTGGTAGGGGAATCAGAAATTTCTCTTTCTGCCCCATTATTTTGGGGCAACATGTATAGAAGCTTATTCCACCGAAAACTAACAAGGTTTGAATAGCAAGAGATGATACTTCAAATGTATTTCTGCCAGTGCTTTACCCGCAACCCCTCCGTGCTCACACTCCCGTGTCCTTTTCTAGCTGTTTGCCAGGTACCTGGCAGTGCTCTGCCCCCTCACTTGGCGATAGGCTGCTGCAGTCGATAGTCCGTGTTTATATTTGCCGGGGCACTTTTAACTGTGTGTCCCAAGCTCTTCAGCCTTGTGTGTGGGACTGGCCCGTGGGCAGCGATTTTCCATTACTGCAACAGTCATGAAGTGGAAGGATGCTAACTTGGCCTAACTTGCCGTCAGTTGTATACGCTGCTGCACACGCTACGTGTGCCGGTGACAACTGGAAGCATGTTCATAGCATTTCTGTTCCTTCTGAATAGCACCCTGCAATGGGTTTGCCCATCACCTAGGAGAGCGGACCTCCCTTGCCTCAGGCAGCAGAAGCGTTTTGCTCGATTTGCTGGGCTATACAGCACAGGAGTAGCTCAGACACTGTAGCTCTTCTTGGTTTTCCTCTTGAGCAGTTCTGGTCCCAGAAAACAGATTTTGCTGTCATTCCCCTTGATGCAGATGGACAACGACAAGGCAGCGGCACCTTCCAAGAATTCTTTGCCACAACACACATAATTTTGCAAGACATCCATTTTGATGCAGATATAAAGGATTAGTCCAGTCTGTATTCAGTAGCAAAAATCCAAATAAAACAGCATAGCACAGAAGAGCAGAAGGACATTTTTGTGTCTGTCAGTCCAAATATTTGCTCTTTGAGGTATGTCCATCATATAACCTCTTAAATTAACTCATTCAGCTGCAATTTAATTCTAGCCAAATTTCTTATTCCCCCATCTACATATGGAAGGCTGTTCCCAAAGATCGGCCTTCTGTTTATCAGAACAATTTATACCCAGCATTTATCAGTTTGTCCTGCCGATAAACCTGACCTTCACCTCTTCTGGGGTGTTTACACTTCTGGAAGCAGCTGGTTCCTTTCTTAGCCTTTGTTTTTGAGGACACCATGCAAATTCCCTAGGGCAGTATTCTTCCTATGTAGCTTGAAGTATTTAAATAAAACATGTAATTTAGGAGCCAAATCAGAACATAGGTAGGCTGAATGACTGGAGATGCCCAGCTCATTTCCATTGACCACAGGAGTCCCTGGTGACTGTGCTCCTAATTTACATGTCTTTGTGAAGCACCTGAAGTTGGGTAGTGTGAGCCCGGGCTTTAACGCTGTTGTTTTTTATCTCCTGACTAGTTTTGAAATCTTTCTCTGCACTGGTTCCTATGTGAATTTATCTTTCTTGAACATAGACAACCAGTATTCCAGATGAAGTCTCGTCACTGTCCTCAATAGCTTTCCTGCTTCTCTATCAGTTGGAAATACTGTCTGAAATAGATTGCCATTATGTTTACTTTAAACAGGCCCGAATTCTGTACTGTATTTCCTTCCTCCCCATGATTTACAGTTCATTAACTCCCTAGTTTAGACCTGAAATTCGTGTTAGTCCTGCAGTCCATGATCTTTCACCGTGGTTTATTAATTTTTACTTTATTTCTGTCAGCCTAGACCTCATGGTCAGTTCTTCCTAGGCAATATTTAAAACCTCCTTTATAAAGACATCACCTCTCACTTTACATGGCAATTTTAAATTTCATTAACATCACCTTGTTTCTGGTGTCCTGGTCAATAGTGGCAGCATTAGGCTGCTTGCTCCCAAGAACAAGAAATTCCTGTTGGAAGACCGCATTTTGTGTTAAATAGTCACCCATTTGTTGCTTATACAATTGCCAGGCTACCCAGCTAGTGAATGTCAAAAGGTGTCATTTCTTAATCATAAATGTGTCCTTGGAATGGAGGGAAATGTGACAATAAAGGTGTTACCAGCTGTCATGTAGCTCCACCTGGAGAACTGCATCCAACTCTGGAGCCCTCAGCACCAAAAAGACATGGACCTGTTGGAGCAGGTCCAGAAGAGGCCACGAAAATGGTCAGAGGGCTGGAGTTCCTCTCCTGTGAAGACAGGCTGAGAGACCTGGGGTTGTTCAGCCCAGAGAAGAGAAGGCTGCGGGGAGACCTTCTGGCAGCCTTTCATAACTTAAAGGGGGCTTATAAGAAAGATGAGGACAAGCTTTTTAGCAGGGCCTGTTGCGATAGGACAAGGGGTAATGGTTTTAAACTGAAAGGGGAGTTTTAAACTAGACATAAGATGTTTTGTTTTTGTTTTGTTTTTTTTTATGATGAGGATGGTGGAACACTGGCACAGGTTGCCCAGGGCGGGGGTAGAAGCCTCATCCCTGGAAACATCCAAGGCCAGGCTGGATGGGGCTCTGAGCAGCCTGATCTGGTTGCAGATGTCCCTGCTCACTGCAGGGGGGTTGGACTAGATGGCCTTTACAGGTCCCTTCCAACCCAAACTATTCTATGATTCTATGATGTTACTGCAGCCCTATTTCCATTCCACCAGTGGAAACTGCTGCTTTTTTGAAAGATAATTCCTACTGTGATTCCTCTCTCTCATCCTTCTCCCCTTCCCTTTCATGGATTTAATCAGGCACTTTGGACTTACACAGGGAAGAGCTGAGATCTTCACTGGGCTGGAAGATTTTATCAACCTATTTTCGAGAGGTGGGCAGTTCCAACTGTTTGAAGTGCTGAGCGTGCTTTCTAGAGGCTCCAGCTACTGCTCTCTGGTTGACTGGCCTCCAAATCAGGCACTTTCTGTCCAAGGATGTCTGTATCGTTCCTCCAATGTTCTGGAAATGACTGAACGCTATGTTGTACAGTTACCCTATTACAGGCAAACATAAATAAGCAGACATGGGTATGAAGGTTTTTGTGGGCACTGGCTTCAGCTCCCAAAGGTGAGGACTCACTCCTGGATGCAAAAACTGTGTTACCATTTCAAGCACTGATGTATAAAATTAACAGCATTAAATTGCTGGTGCTCAATATTCACCATTTGCTCAATAAGCCACTATACAGAGGTGCTTTTGCTCCGAGGGGCAGGAATTGTAGAGCCCTTCCTGACAGAGCAAGAATGCTCTCAGATGAAAATAGAGAAAAGAAGGTGTGAACGGAGCAGAAATAGGATGCAAGCCACACAGAAAGCTCCTGTGCAATCTATGGAGTGCAGGGGATGTACAAGGCAATAATGTTTAGATTTTCCAGTTGCTGTCAATGCTGGCCAAAAAAAATGACTCATTCAAATATGCTCAGGAGCTGCACTTTGAAAATAAGAATCCGGGCAGACAGGTACCGGCACGGAAATGTACACAACAGTTTGTTTAAACAATGTCTTTCACAACCAGCTACTCAGCGACACGTGACAAGCCGCAATACTTTTGCCACACCAGCGGCCTATGCCGCCTGTCCCAGCTCCGTCACCTTCGTCTGAGTCCGTGCTCAGCACCCCCATCGCACTGACCTGCCCAGCCGCCACACAGCTCCCATCCGCTCTCAAGCGGGTTTCAGCCCTGAGGACATGGCAGTGGAAACCCTTAGTCTTACTGGGCACCTGCTCTCCCCATCCTTTCAACATTTCCCTATGGCACGCAAGCAATTTTTGCAGATTAAGAAAAGCAGAATTTTATCATGAGAAGTGTTGTGTAAATACTGATCCCCAAGAGAAACTGTTGGAAAATACACATATGCATGCTGTCGGAAATACATAATTGCATTTGGGGTGAGGTCTGTGGGTAAAAATGTGCTGTCTTTCTCATATTTGAGTATTCCCTGCAAAGGGGCCTTAAGAAAGAAAGAGGAAGAAGAAACTATAAAAAACCAAAACCACAAAAAGAGGGAAACTACATGGCCCTGCATCAGTTTCATATTGAGTGTTTGGACATGTAAGACTCCACTTGGGAGATCTCCAGCTGCTCGCTTTCTCACAGAAGCTGGAGGTATGAATGGAAAAGCCTCCTGAAGCTGGAAAATATTGCCTGCCTGAGCCTGGTCATGCACAGGGAAAGACAGACGTGGCATCTCTCAAACAGACGCCTGTCTGCAGACTCAGGGATTCCCCGGCGGCCTCCGCGCCATCACCCCTGACAGCTGTCCCTGCAGGCACCAGCACGAGAGGGACTGCCCCATGCGCCTGGGGGAGTTTGAAGCACCCCGTAAATGAAGATCTAATGGGAGCTGTTACGAATACTGAAGCAGAGACGCAGTGGAAACGTCCGGAGACATGGTGCCTCGTGAGCTGGCTTGTTGGAGGCGATAATCACAAAGCGTAGCGCAGGCAGCATTCCTCTGCCTTGAGGTCAGCATCCCAAACCAGTCAGACTGATGCCAGCACCTTGCCACACCTGCCAGTAACGCCAGTAAAAGCCAAATCCTCATCTCCAAGAAGTCGCACCCAAGCCCTGTTCAGTCCTTTACTGTCGTTTGGGCAGCCCCAGCCACCAGGCACTTCCATGGGGACGGGCCAAGGCCAGGTTGGGACATCAGTCCGTGTGTGGGTGGGGGGCAGGATCAGGCCCGGTGAAGGGTCTCCTGGCATCTGGCAGCTCCCCTGCCCTAGTCTCCCTGCTATTTCTAGAACAGAGTCAGTGGGCTCAGGACGGAAAACAGTATCAGCAGTAATGGAAGAAAGATATCACAAGGTATAGTACAAAACAATGCAGTGTTGTGTTGTATAAGATATGACTGCTGCGGTTATGAGGCTCTGGCTTGGTCGAATTACAAAGAAGGGCAAGATAATTTTTTTGACTTGTTTTCCATTTATGTGGGTTTTGATGGATTTCTGGGGTTTTTTTTAGATGCCACTACTAAATCTAGAGAAAGGTCCTTTTTGTCTGGTGACATTAGCGAGAGCTAATTGCTCTTCCAGCCTGATCATACATCTGCACCTAAATTCAGGCATTTCAGAGGGCATCTCATTTCTAAAGGAGGCTCACAGTAAAGCTCTGTGCTGCTACTTGAAAAGGCAGCCAGCACCCAGCCTACTGCGGGGAGAGGGATGGAGATCAGAAGCCTTCAACTGCCCTTTCGTCCTCCTGGAGGGCAAAGCCTGTGGAGCAAAAAAACCAGAGCAGGCCCCTCTTGAATGCTGCTGCCCAGGAGCTTGCACTTCTGTGTGATACCACACCGCTGCGTGCCCTTCTTCCCAGCATTAAGAAAATATCGTTAGAGGACAGTTAAGACACTGTTTCCCACTTCCTGCATCACAGAATTTGTCTATTCATAATTGTATCTAGGATTATTAAAATCTCTTTAAATCTCTCCAGTCTATTTATATGTTACATAAATAAGGCTGGAGGAATGAGGCATATCCTCTAGACTAACAATGTATCACTAGTGCTGCATGTACCATCCCTTCCATTTTTTGTTTGAAAACTTCTCAGGACCTGTAGCATAACACACTGAAAATGTAAATCTGCCTGCCTTTTGATGCAGTTGAGTAGCTAGAAATAAGGAAGAGAGACACATTTACATATTAGACTATTATAGACCCAGATAGGATGAATACTCACTGTAGCGTGTAATAACATTTTTGACACAGGTAGTAATAGGACATAATTACATTTGAGGTATTTAAGAGAAGGCGCCTCTCATACAGACTAACCACAGGAACAATTAGAGGTACAAAAGTCCCTTTTCCTCATGCGCTCTCAGACACAGAATATATAAACTATGAACAAACCCAGAGGTTGGATCTTTTGTTCTGCAAATTAACTAACCTCATAATTACAGTTTTTTGTATAACTAAAGGAGGCTTCTTTTGATCTGCGCTTCTTTTAGATCAAGTTGCTTTACATCAAAATAATCACTGACCTGGTTTGCACAGGGGACATCTCCAAGCAGTCTTCGTGAGATTTTCTTGCAATAGAGCTCGTTGCACCTTTTTGGTTGTGGATCTTTAATTTTCAGAGGGAAAAATTACTTGGAAGTATCTACCATAATTGAAATGGCTTGTAGCTACAAAATCTGTGTATTCCTTCTGGAAATATTAGCCTTTCTAGCTCAAGAAAGCCCCATAAAACCTCATAACATCATTTGTTTCTGGTAGTCATGACTGATTTCTCACTAATGAAGAGAGTGTGATGCAGGACAGATTTACTTCCATAAACATGATTTACTTTGTTGTCTCATTAAAAGAGGCAATTAGCCAAAGCTGTACATATTACAGCCTTTTCTGTGAGGATGCACTGATGATGAAAGCAGATGTGTCTTCAGGATGGGACTTGCTGTTTGTTCACCAAGAATGCAAGACACATCCCTGAATTCAGCAAGAAATGACATAAGGGGCTGTGTCTTTTCTAACCGTTCAAATTCGCTTTCAGGAGAGCGCAGAACCAGCAAACTTTGCCTCCTAACCTTTCCTGGAGACCGGTGCCCGGGTTTGCCCCAGCTGTGCTGAAAGCCGTGGACGCATCGGAGCGTCTGTGCCGGCCGGCGTGTAGCACAGCTCAGAGCAGCACCGCGCTGCACCTCGGCCCTCAGCCTCTCTGCTCCTTCCCCCAGCGGCACACAAACTCTGCCCCCGGCAGGGAACCTCATTTCCCCCATGTGCTCTTTATTCTGGGCAATGAATAAATAAAATAAATAATAATCCTGGAGCACATGCTTGTAAGTGAGGCTGAGATGGTTTTGCGTTTATCATGCATGATAAATCCTGGCTGTAACACAAGCGCCCGTGTCAATGAGTTTAGCAGCTGTATTGCCCTGAAGGCTGGTCCATATTTAGAAGAGTAAATAAGATTCTTTTTTTCCTCAGTGGTTGCTGACAGAGCTCGTAACAGGTCTAATAATGCTTGTGTCCTGTGGGAAATATGTATGTTAATTTGCCTGTGTAAACACTCATTCCTCCTAAGGAAACGCTCTGCCTGGCTCTACATGTTCCTTCACATGTTTTATAAAAACAGTTAAATAAACAGCTTACTCACAGTGCCTCTTCTCACCAAATCAGTGACACGAGTCGAGATCCATCAGCCCCAAAAGTCTTTCTGATCTTTATGATTTCTCTGCAGAATCTCCCCAGTTCTCCTCTGCTCCAGAGTGGGGTGCTTTTTGTTGTATGCCATGAAGATCAAATCAATTAAGGCTACTTCAGACTCTTTTGGTCATGGTAGCCTGGGAGAGTCGTGCCTTTCGATAGTTTTATTTATTGACATCGCTATCCCTGATCTTTGTAACTGAGGCGTTGGAAAAGTGACCTTCAGATCCTGGGGAGGGAGCATGTAGCTCCTTCCGCATTTCACATCTTTTTTAACATCTTTCAGTGTGCCTACAGCTGTGAAGACGGCTGCTTTTAAAACAGTTTTCTTGGTTTTTTAAAACAATTTTTAAGCATTGACTGCTACATATCACTGATTGCCGCTCAGCGTGAAAAGTGATTTATGAATAGAGGGCAGGAAAGCGGTTTCCGTTGCTGCCATCTTCTGGTGCCGTTAATGAACTCCACACGGCAATAACAAAGGCACATTAACTGTGAAGAGAAATTAAACAAACTAAAATAGCGTATAAATCTTCCTGAAGGCAGCTGTTAGATGCCAGAAAAGCATCTTGAAAGGTAACACACACCAGAAGGACCATTGCCAGCTGAGAGCTGCAAGGCTCCCTGGAACCGCCTCGCCCATTCTTGTAGTAGCGATGTAACGCCTGTGATGATACTAGAAAATGTAAGAAAAAAAAAATGTGTTTCCCCGTGTTTTGGAAGGTATTCGCTATAGTGGTTCTGCAATCAATTTTATGGCTTTGCTGAAGTCATTTCCCTGCTGTTCACATCGCTCTTTCAAAGACTGGAAAAGGGAAAGGACGAACATTTGGTGGGTTTTAAGCAGGTAAATGTGAAACGATGGGAATTGGCCAAGGAAGTCCAAGGAGAGGCATAGGGTTAGAAATTAATTTAATTTACTTTTTGGAATTGATCAGCTGACAATGTCTCTATAGTTACCGTGGTTCAGTAGCTGTGGTGAATGAAGGAAAAATGAATAGATGTCCTGAAGTTCAGTAAAAGTGGAATAAAAAATGCATTAACCTGAATAAAAATAAATAAATAAATATCTTTAAGAGCTATTTTTGCTGCACACCAAAACACATTTCAGAGCAAAAAATAGGCTTTGTTGTGGTCTATGCAGAGAGCAACTCCATGAGGTGCACAGCTGAATCCAGTGGGAATCCATCATAGCAGTACAAGATATGTTCGATTTCTGCCCTCATTTCTGCGAACAAAGGCCCAGTATGCTGTCTGTATTCCATTCACTCATGCTGAATCTCAGATTCTTTGGAGTTTTGTCATTGCATCGGCTTACTCGTGTGCTCAAATTAATTTTTCATGATTAAGGATCCAAAAAGCGCTCAATATTTCCTGACAGCACACCTATATACTTCAACTGCAAGCCTCGCTAATCCCCCCCAAATTCATACCGCTGCCGCCGTGGGGGATGATGGAGCGCTCGTTACCTTTTTGATCTCTTCCACAACGGTTGCTCCGTTCAGCAGCCGGCCAGCTGGCTGCATCAGCTCCCTTTGGAGTCCCTTTCCCTGACTAAGCAGTGCTGCCATAAAACTGCATTGTACCCGCGCGCTCTGCCCTTCCTCCACAGATGTTACCGTTTCAATGGGCATACAGAGTCTCTCAGCAAAGCTAAAATACTGCTCTGCCAAGTTCCTCTTGGCCAAGATACTTCCTGATGCTGATTCTTTTTTTTTTTTTTTTTCCTTTTTTTTTCTTTTTTTTTTTTTTTAACAGCTCGTGCCAACCATGTACCTTTCCCACCCCAAGGACAGAATGTCTTTGGTTTACCCTGGCTGGCAGCCTGCCCATATGGCACCCAGGTTTCTGGAGTTCAGCATGGTTTCCATATCATCAGATTAAATATTTTTTGGATAATAAATGATCTGGAAGAGTATGGCACTCTCTGGAGTGTAGTCATTTATGCTTGACAAATATTTTGCATACAAAAATGAATGCAAAACCTGGGAATGTAGAACCTAACCTTAGGCAGAGCTATTTTTCTTGCATGGTGGAGTAAAGTAATAGTCTTCAATAAAATGTTCCGTATGAACCTCTACCCCATGCAATGAACTAAGTAATTTTTACCTGTCCTTCTCTATTTTTTAATGCCACTATCAATTTCACATGTGAAACACAACTGGCTCTCATGAAATTGCTCAAGAATAACTGTGATCAGAATTTGGACTTACTTTGTGTATGATACCGCTGCTGTTCAGAATAGGCTAACCGTTTGCTGTCCTCACGGCTTTCCTAGTTCACGTGTCTCATTAAGAAGGTGCATAAAAGAAAACGAATTAGCCCTCATTAGAGACAGGCGTGGCCTGATGAGGGATTCCCGGGGAATGTCAGGATGAGCAGGGACTGCACAGGGGCAGACGTGGGGGCAGGCAGGTGGATGTTGGGGAATGGCTGAGGGGAATTGTTGGAGAATGGCTGAGTGAGCGCGGCCACGGGTCTATGGGAAAGCTGTGTGAATCAGGTTTTGGCCTGCAAAGGGAAGAAACATTAGGCAGAGCCATGTGAAAGAAAATGTAAGCTTGCTCTGTGGAAAAATACCACCTGGAGAAGAAGCAGGGTCGTGCTGACCTCGCACAGAACAGATAACAAGCTTTGAGAAAGTACACCGTGAGAGAACAAGGATGAAACCCGACCCAGGCTCGATAGCAAAACCGCAAGTATATAAAAATAATTGGTAAGGTTTAGATCGTTAGCAAAACCACAAGTAGAAGTAGTAGGTAAATATAAATAATAAAATTTAGCCAATCATTTAAAGACAAATGTATGTATTAACCAATCACAAATTAGTAATAAGCATATAAAAGTCTGATTGCGCCGTAATAAAATGTAGCTTGCTTTACCATCCACCTCGACTCGACTGCTTGGCTTCCCTCGCTTCTCTCAGGTGTCTGGCCTGGTTCAAGGCTGCTTACAGCAACGAACATCAGACTTATTTCTTTCTTGTAAAACCGGTTAGAAGGAAGGTGCACAGAAGACAATATAAAATATTTATGGTTTATTTCTCTTTTCATAACTGCTATGTGTGGCAGACATACCTGTGGGAAAACTCCCCTTATCGTTGGCAGAAGCAGATGCCCGGGAGCATTTGCAGGCGGATCGCAGCCCAGAGAAGCGTTTCAGCAAGCTGTGTGCGCACGTGGAGCAGGAGGAAAGCTGGAAGCACATGTGTTCGGGTGCAGCGGCTCTGCAGGTGGGGCTCAGAGCACTCTCCAAAACGCACTTTCCAAAATCCACTGCACTTACGCTGCTCAGCAGTTTTGTCATTGACACCAGGAGGGAAAGGGGAGATTGAGAGCCTTGATGAACGACAGGCTCATCTTTCCTTTACTTGAATGCCTTTCTGACTAATGGGGCAGATGTTGATTTGATGTTGACTCCCGTTGTGCCTTTCCTCTCTCTAAATCAGGGACGGGGTTTGCCCTGTTTCCCAGCCCAGCAGCTTTCCCAGGTGCCCAGTTATGTTACATGCACAAGAGTTAATTCCAAGTAGTTGTTCTGTGGACGAAATCTGGTTCCTCACAGATCATTTCACGTGTTCCTCCATCCCACACATGATCAGCCCAGTCATCTCCTCATCATCTCTGCACCCACTCTCACGTA
>KL271375.1:0-29707 GCA_000699545.1 Podiceps cristatus | reverse complement strand
TGAGCTGAACAAGAGCCAGCCGTGTGCCCAGGTGGCCAAGAAGGTCAACAGCATCCTGGCCTGCATCAGGAACAGCGTGGCCAGCAGGACTAGGGAAGTGATCCTCCCCCTGTACTCAGCACTGGTGAGGCCACACCTCAAGTACTGTGTTCAGTTATGGGCACCACAGTACGGGAAAGACATTGAGGTGCTGGCACGTGTCCAGAGAAGGGCAACGAAGCTGGTGAAGGGTCTGGAGCACAAGTCCTGTGAGGAACAGCTGAGGGAATTGGGGTTGTTCGGTCTGGAGAAAAGGAGGCTGAGGGGAGACCTTATCACTTTCTACAGCTACCTGAAAGGAGATTGTAGTGAGGTGAATGTGGGGCTCTTCTCCCAAGTAACAGGCAAGATGACAAGAGGAACTGGCCTCAATTTGTGCCAGGGAGGTTTAGATTGAACATTACAAAACACCTCTTCACGGACAGGGTTGTCAGGCCCCGGAACAGGCTGCCCAGGGAGGCAGCTGAGTCACCATTCCTGGAGGTATTTAAAAGATGGGTAGATGAGGTGCTTAGGGACATGGTTTAGTGGTGGTCAGGCACGGTTGGCTCGATGATCTTAAAGGTTCTTTCTAACCAAGGGATTCTATGATTCCATGAAAAAAATGTGCCTCCCTCTGACACTAATGCAGGCACTTGACTGCTCTGATCTGTTACCTGAAGCATGCGTGGGCAAGGTTAGATTGGGAAACACAGCTATATGTCACCACGTTTTTCCAACAGCAATGCTTCTTAGCTGATCAATATTCTAGATTAAAGTTTCTGTAACTGCCTGCAGAGAATCTAATTTAGGCTTATGTATTTCAACTAGATCAGCAAGCGTTTCAGACATTTCCTAGGCATTATCAAGCTAGGATCCTATTTCTTTTAAGGAAAAGAAGAAAAAAAAGCCTCTCCATCTTTTTAAGGAAATTAGGTTCCAATTACTACATAGGTTTCCAAGTAATTTCCTTCTCTTGCAGAAGTAGGTGATGCCCTAATAATACCTCTAATGCTCAAAGAAACTGGGAACTGGCAAACCCACTGCTGCCAGCAGTGACTGGGGTTGTAAGGGGTTTGAATATGTGCAAGGAGCCCATAGCAAATTAAAGGAGAGCCCAGAACTCTGGATGCTGGAGCTACAAATGCCTTTTTTTTTTTTTTTTTTTATTTGCTGGTGCTCCCATGGCTCTGCTTCCCAGTGAAGCAAGAACGCAATGTTCAAAGGAAAAAAATCTTCAAAAGAGACAGAGGTAGACAGTAGACCCAAACCTGAAAGGAAAACGTCATAGCAAAGGAAAAGCTGGCACAGAGCCTGTTTCCAACAGAAGGGTTTCACAAGCAGTCGTCCAGGCTGCCCCTTGCCTCACTTGTTTTCCTGACTTGCTTCTAGCCACGCAGAGCCTGATGTGCAAAACAGCAGTCTGCAAAAGGCTGTGCAGAGCACCTAACTTGCATGTCGGATCGCTGGAAATGCCAGATTTTCAGGGTATTCACAGTTATCGAGCGTTTAACTGAGCCCTGCTGTTGTACATGAACTTTTGAGTGCAGCCCTAGGCAGATATCAGGGTTTTTTCTCATGTCTGTGTGTCATTTCTTGTCTCCAGCCACAGCAGGCTGCTCAATGGCATTAGTATATGGCTGATTCTTAAAAAGGACTTGACGAGTTATGGTTTAACATCTGCATCCCTGTCCATAGGCAGCGAGAGCAGAGGCAGTTTTTTTGGAATGGCCCTAGCATATGCTCTTACTGTGAACGAAGATTTAAAGCAAGGATGTTTAGTTGGCACAAACTTCTAGCAGACCATCCCTTGTCCTCTCACTAACATGGAAATCCATGTACCCTCATGAATTTTGAGTTGGAAAGGATTCCAACTTAAACTCGAAGCAGACCTGGGTCAAGTCAGAAAAAGTGTTTGTCTAAAAAGCCTACAAATGCAGCCATGTTTCCACAGCTCTCCTAGTAAAATAGCACAATTATTGGAAAGTAGCAAAGACTTTCCCTGCACAGATAATGGAGGTTACATATAAGATCCCGTGTATTTTGCCGAAGTTGAAATTGCAGAGACACAGTAAGAAATAATTCCCCTTTCCCACTGGGTAACTGTGGGTTTGCATTCAAATTCCTTTGTTCCTGTTGAGCAATACCTCTGGAAAAGGAAGATACTATTCAGCATCCAGTTAGTAACAATGGCAGAGTGTGGTCCCACGTGAATGCAAATGAATGTGTGTTGGAAATAGGAAAAGGTTTTTGGTACAATATCCTAAAAGCAATTGCTGCAAACAGATACCCAGTGAGCGAAAATGGCATGCAGGTGCTGCCTGATCCTGTAAGGTACACCTGGGATTCCTGCATGATAGTGCACAGTAGCTTTCCCTCTTGCCCAAAGCTGGTTACCATATACCTATGGTATATATCACTTTACTGCCACTATATTTGACTATTTTAGCATATTTAGTTCAAAGATCTCCAAAAAGACAGTGGAATGCTTAAAAATGCCTTTCATCATCATAACTAGCACGAGTGCTGGAAATAGTGCTAGCCTCCCTGTTTGATTAACGGGCTTTACAACAAGTAGTGGCCTAGTGACTTCCAGGTAATTCTGGAGATCAGCTTTCCTTACAACAGCATAGGTCTGCACTAGAATTTTTACTGATTTTAAGACTTGAGCATGTAGTGGTTAGACCTTCACATTGCAATTACACTACCCTTTGTGTCTCTGCTCTAGGTGAATCCAACAGCTTTGGTAAACATAGAAGTGTAGAACTGGGCTGTCTTAGAATACATTAATGAAATACTTCAGTGAGGGAAAGATGTGGTTTCTGAGAATATTAAGAAAATATCATCTATATGCCAGCTGGAAAACTGTATAGAATCCTGCAGTGAAGCAGCTGAGCCTAGTTATAAATTGATGATAACTGCCCATGGAGGATGAGAGGATGCATCTACCCAATGCTTGAAAGAAGGAGCTGGGACCTAATATTATGATTAATTTTTTATATTACACCAGAACCTAAGGCAAAGCAGAAAAGGTATTCGTGATATTTTGGCACTCCACAAATACATATGGCTGTACTGCTGTCACTCAGAGCCCAGGACCTAAATAGGATTAAGATGCGACAGGGGAGAAGGAGAGGGAAGCAGTAGCAAGAATGTAATATTGCCGTTTGTATTGGCTAATGTAACATCAAGACTTCCAAATATGTTTTAATGAGAGCCTACTGAATCATTAAACAGTCATCCTACCTAGTCCAAGAAAATAATCTATAAAACAAGGACTTAGGAATCAAACGCAGATTTTCTATCTAGTTTTTAACACCTCCATCTGACTTACATCTTTCTCTACCCAAAACAGGAAATCTGGGCAATCACTGCTCATACACGTAGGGCACTTTTGGGCTCTGGTCTCCAGAGATCCTGTCTCTTCCTTAAGGACATGGCACCTGCAACAGAACTCTTCAGCGGATGGGGGTGCTTATCAGCATGGGATGGAGAACATTGACGTGGAGTCATAGTACACTTGCAAAAGAAAAATAAATTTTGGGAAGTTAATATGCAGAAACAAATAGAAAAACATCCTTTTTAATGTTGTCTTTCCCCCAATACTTCTTTCTTCATAAACAAACAGTCCTATAAATAAATTCAGCTTTTTCACCTTCAAGTGCAGATAAAAAGTCTATCATTAATCTTCTTCCTCTACACTTGAGATACATTCAGTGATCTCTCTAGAGAATAGAACTTACTACTTTCTTTTTAAGTTTGTTGGTTAATTTATCCCTTAATATAAAATACTTGCCAAGTTGTACATATGGAAAATCTGATTAGGATAGGACAAGCCTCTTTTAATTCAAAGAGATGGCTGAACACCATTTATGCAAAAAGGCTCTTTATAAAGATATCAATAGATTAGACTGATGAATAGATTTAGTATTGTTGAAGCTCTCAAAATTCGCTCTGCAAGAAAACAGGTTTGCCAAATTGCCTTAATGCAGGAAGGAAAGTCATACTTATAAATGAAGACCCTACGCTGGACCAGGAACTCCATTCCAGCATTTTTCTGTAAATTGGCCAGCAAAGACAACAGTGTAACCCTATAAGATTATATCTTTTGCTCTTCTGCTGGCGGTTTTATCTAATGCAACTGCATTTATGCCTTCTTTTTTCCCCCCACTCCTTTCACTATAAAACCCCAAGTGCTAACGCAGAAGTTGTGGGTGCAAGCTTCTGAGGCAGAATAAACTGTCTTTCTAATGAAAAGGCACAAATACCGTAAGAAATTTTCAATTCCCTTATCTTAAGAGGCATTGTCAATTTTAGGCAGAACAGCAAATGCAGCTATTCAGCCTTGTATGCTCCTCTCAGATTGCATGACCTGCATTAAATTGTATTATGCTGAAGTAAGTTGGAGAGAGACTGTCTGATGTGTCCTGACAAAAATGAGATGAGTGGTCCATGAGGCTGTTGAAGGAAAAAGAACTACCAGCAGATAATAACACATGTGCTTGACTTGCTAATCTGAGTAAAAATATAAATATTTGTTAAAAGCACTCTCAGATACCCAAATCAACTGATTTCTTTTAAGAAAACATTTTGGGTAGGGTCAGAGAGACAAGAATTTATTTCCTGGACATTAATTACAAAGTGCTTGACACTAAAAAGAGCTTGACTGATGGCACAAGCTCTAAATGCCCCCCTCAAATAAGCCTGCACTTGTGATGAACATCTACATGCTCTCTCTGCGCTCGTTGCCTGAAGAAACCGCCGGGGCAGGGGCAGTTCAGATTCCGTGTCTCACCTTTCAATGTTGGCTTATCACTGAAAAACAGCAATTGTACGCCGTGATTACGGTTCTGAAATTAATCTCCTGGAGGCCAGGAGGTACCTCCAGACCGACTGTCGGATGGTACAAACTTTCAGCTCCTGAATGCAATTGAACTCCCTTTGAGCAAACGAGAAAAAGATACGATCAATAATGCACAGAAAATAATGAATAAAAGATCATAAGGTGTATCGATGTTTCAAAATCACTTGAGCTCTTCTTTAATATTACTGGACTGAACTACTTGAGGAATGATTTTAGTTCAGTGACCCAGATGGGTATCTCCGTGAACATTTACTTCATGAATGCAATTGAACTCCCTTTGAGCAAACGAGAAAAAGATACGATCAATAATGCACAGAAAATAATGAATAAAAGATCATAAGGTGTATCGATGTTTCAAAATCACTTGAGCTCTTCTTTAATATTACTGGACTGAACTACTTGAGGAATGATTTTAGTTCAGTGACCCAGATGGGTATCTCCGTGAACATTTACTTCATTATAAAAAATGAAAAAAGTCAGGAATGATAAGATGAAGCACTGCACAGGGTGGTACAGGGGCTTTCAGCCCCACAGCCCTTTCTCTCCTTTCAGGTCAGCCATCTGCCTACGTAACTTTTTCATGACAGAATGTATCTTTTCATAAAGCTTGCTAACTCCCACTAACCAGAAAGTGGGACACACTTAGTCCCTTCCTTTCTTCTGGAAGTCCTAAATCTGTGGTTTCCAACCAGGCGCTCCAGGGGCTGCTTCCAAAGTGACCAAGAAAAGCAAATTTGGATCCTGCGTGTGTGACTCCGCATGTGCCATGAGCTTCTGAGGGGTCTGTGCCTCCTGAAAAAAATAGGGTTGAATATTCCTGCTCTGTGCTATTCCTGTGTTATCCCAAGAAGTCTTTCTACTTCAGCCTTTCTACTTCAGTTATGGCAGCTTTGCCTATCTCAGGTAGAACTTTTTTTTTTTTCCCCCCCAAACAACACAAATTCAGTTTTATTCTCTCTCAATATTAGTGAAAGTGAATTTGGAACTTAAATTATTCCACATTTTGAGAAAGCAGGCAGCTATTTGCAGTTTGTCCATTGACGCCAGCATATTAAGTGGCTAATTTCAGAAGCCTTGCACGCTAAGCAATGTTTGCTGTCAAAACATCACATCTGATTTCTTTTGTCAGTAGTTTGTAGCATGCTGTGTGGAAGCAGCAGTTGTTTCTACATTTCTTCCAATGTGTTAAATGACAGTAATGGATGCAGAGCCTAAAGCAGTCAACTTTCTAAAGGTAAGGGAGTTTGCAGTCTGTCACCAGTGACAAAACCAATTTCAAGCAGGAGCAGAAACACTGTGTAGAAAAGGACGGGAGAGACCTCTGCAGTTTGTTAATCGAATACTGGCAAACTAGTGGCAGTTGTTACGGCACATGTGTTTTTTACTTTTGTAGCAATTACCTGCAAGATTTGAGGAAGTTAAACAGTATTGACACAAGAGCTTCCTTGAGCCCCAGATTGTGGCTTATTATCACATCGCAGTTGTGTAGTGCCATAACCGAGCTAGTGCTAAAGTAAGCGGGCTCTGGTCACTGCTTGGTGCCACAGTTTCTCCATCCTGATGTTCCCTTCTTCTGCTCAGGACCGGGCGCTATGCACGTGTAGGAACTGCTGGTGCTCTTACAAGTAGCTCAGACACTGTATAGCAACTCTTACGTACCTGCCCTTGCCATGAAATATAGACCCCTGAGTTGGTACTTGCCTCCCCTCTCTAGTCCACGGAGACAAGCATCCTAAAACGAAGCCCAGACCAGTCAGCATAGGAATGGGGGACCCAGCAAAAAGGACGAGGAAGTTTGTGTCCAAAAGCCCTTTGCTCACCAGCATGTCATTGCCTGAATGAAAGCTGCAGAAATTTCTTCAAGGTAAGATATGCAGCCCACAGTCTCCCCTGGGGGTTCTTTTCATCTAGTTTTAAATTACTGAAAGGTGTTCACTGCTTTCCTCGTGGGTGGAATTGTCATGTAAGAACCTAGTTAGTACAGCTGTGCAGGAGAGGGGTCCGGTCCTGTCTCTTCCTCTGCCTAAAATGGTTTCAAGTATCTCCTGCGCAGGCAGACTCATCTTAAACATTTTTCAGTCTCGTGGATGTTTTGCCACAGGAGAGAAAGGCCAGTGCAAGAACATGGCTCCTGAATAAGCACAGGCCTACAGCCCCGTGCTGAGGGCAGTCGGCCCGGAGGGGCAGTCCCTGCTTCAGAGAGCAGTCAGTGTGAAGCACACAGCACGCAGTCACTGGGAGGGGGGGAAACCAGTCATGGGAACTGGGACCATCCTACTTCACTCGAAGTTCAAGCGCCCAAGTCCTTACTTGGATTCAGCCAGGAAATTCAGAGATTTCACTGAAAATTTATCTGTGTGCATCGATGAACTTCCATATCAGCAGGCTACGGGCAAATGCTGTTCAGTAATACTGCTCTAGTTGGGGTTTTAGCCGGTGTATTAGCTATTGCCCTCAAGGGGAGGAGGGATTAAAGAAATTGAGGCCTGACAAGTGAATCATCTGCCTGCAGCACCCTAAGTGACCTGCTGAGGCAGGGATAAAATTCTGTGCTCTGCTGCAAAGTGGAGAAGGGTGAATGTATACAATATACTCTTGGAAGGAGGAGCCAGGAAGGTTTCTCACTCTTCTGGCTCTCCTTAGATGAGGAGGAGGCCATAACCTTCCACCACCATGGGAAAAGGAGAGTTTTGCCCAGGGCAAGCTGCTATGATATTAAAGGGCAGCCGGCTGCAGGACAGCTGGAGGATGGGAAAAGAAGATGCTGGAGAAGGGAGGGGAGAAAATAGAGAGGTGTCTTTCCCTCCCTCACTGTCTTTGCAAGCACTTACATGGCTCTTTGTCGCAAAACCAGTAGAAAAATGTATTATAGCACGACTTAACTGCAGTTACAGGTTGCAGCAGTCAGCAACAGGAGTGAATTCATTTGGTGACAATCTGTAAACTGCCTGCTGCTGGCACCTCCTGTTGGAATCAGGGGGAATGAAGGACATGCTAAACCTTACAGGAGGTTTGAGACATGAGGATTCATCTGAGGGTAGGAAGGGAAGGAAAATCTCTAGGAATGATTTGTTAGGGCAGTGTAGTTCTACCTCTGCTGTTCTCTCTATTCCACGGTATTCAAATGTAAACAAGTTACACCTACTTCGTAAATATGCATTCTAGTATTTTCTGTGTGCTAAGTATTTCCAAGGTCTCTTGCAAGATTTCTGATTATCCTGGAGAAAAAATGCATTTATTGGCATGCTTTTGACATTTTTGGAAATCCTGCATCTCAAGAGGTACCACCATTACATGGTTTCTGCCTTTTTTCTAACTTCGGCTTACAGGCTCTAAGCCTTCTATAGTCCACATAATGTGAGACAAAAATAATGTAAATTAAAAATCATTAATAAAACAAACTAATAGAATGAAAGGAGCTACAGCTAAAGGGCATTTTAAGTCAATGACTGAAAAGGAGATTTATTGGACCACTTTTTAAACAGATGGCTGCTTTATCAAGATTTGTCTAAGCTAAGACCGTTTTGGAGGGGCAAGGGGTTAAATATGTTAAAAAACAGAAGAGCAAGCAGTGACCATTCTAAACACCTGGAGGAAAAGATCAAATCTTTTGAATGGCTACAGCCTTCTCACAGGCAGACATAAAAACTAAAAGGGTTAAATACTAATAGGTTCTTTGAAATTAGACAAAAATCCAAATTCCCTTTACTATTTTGTACCCACCAGAACATTAATTCACAGCCTGCACAACAGATGACATCAGTCATCTGTTTATATTATACTCAAATATTATGTCCAATAGATTAGTACCTACTTTATCATTACTGATTTGTAAAAGCTCTTTTGCAAGATCCCTTAACTACTGATTTTTAAATGGATCATCCCATGTACATGCAAAACGTGTTCTTGACTTTTACTTCATGACCAGAGCCCATGAACAATATTTAACAGGACTTACTGCCTTCCCCTGCCTCTGCAAAGCCCTAAGTCTGCATGGAAGACATCCTGCACGCGTACCAAGTTCTGTTAAATCCTCTGCTGTTTGAAAGAATATTTAGTCTAGCTTCCAGGTGATAAACCTCACTCAGTTAGGTGGTTTCATCTGCAACTGCTGCTTCCACTTAGATGACAGTTTGATGCTTTCACAGCTCTATTTTTGGTCAGTGTTGCTGTGATACTTTGAGCTTAATGTTTTTATTCTAATAGAAAATGTTTGGTAGTAGCCTTGTCATCCTTCTCAATTTTTATTCCTTCCAGCCATTGCTGTCACTCTGGAAGTCAGTGTAAGTTCCCACTCAATGTCCCGAGAGAGTCTCCTGACCCTCCCATGATTTCTGCACAGCTTATTATCCAACTCTCTCATTTTAAGGTAATACTTGGGGCATCATTTTTATAGATTCCCTTCTCTTAGTCCCAAAGCCCTTTATTTCTTTTCAGGTCAGCTCTCAACTGCTGCTAGAGTCTTATTGGACTTTGTCACCCCATGGGAGAAAAACTAGAGTCAGCTTATGCTGTGGATGACTCCTGTGAGCTTGCAAGGTAGACCTGACCGAGGGGTGGGAGGTGGCTGGGTGTAAGGAGAGGGATGGTGGCAGAGGCAGAGATGAGGAGTAAAACAGTGGGAACAAGAGAGGCTGGACTCTTCCGCTGTACTGTTCTTAATTAGCAAAAAGCCCAAAAGAAATTTAGTGGATAAAAGGAATTTAGTGGAACACAGTATGGAATTCTTTTTTTCTGATGGAAACAAAACTAAACAGCAGAAAATCCTTGATTGGCAGGATGCTGACACTCATTTTAGATACTGGAATCCTCTCTAAATGGTTTCAAACCAGACATTGGGGGAAAATAGACAATTTCCCAGTAGCACCAGAGCCTAGTAGGAAGCAGCAGAAACTCTATCTCCTTGATCACTGGGTCACTGGGGACAGTCCAGCATCAATGGGGAAATGGCCCACACTGTCCTGTTGCAGCATGGATCCCAGCAGCCTGCGAGACCTGGAGGTGCTGCGTTCACCTGCCCCCCTGCTATGCTTAGGGGGGCACGGAGAGCACCCTGGGGTGGCACCACAGGCTGGTGAAAATTTCCAAAAGATTTTTTTCCAGCTCCAATGCAACAGGGGTCCTACAAAGGATATCAGGGGTTCTTCTAGTAACAATTCTTTAATGGATTTCCCTTGCTTTCTGTCAAAAAAAAAAAAAAGAAAGAAAAAAGAAAGAAATTAAGGATCTGTCATTAAGATTTTCTTGTCATACTTTATGCCTACAGAAACAGTATCATCATTACTGAGTGCTTTCACAGATGACTTACCTAAAACATACCCTGTTTGAGTGGCTCAATGCAAGTTAGAAAACTCAGGCCTTTGGTTAATATAAGAATATGAACAAAGGTATCATTGAAGTAAATAGAAGGAGAGAATCTAATCCAAGCAGCAGCTATAAAGGAGAAAAAAAGTCTTGTTTTACTCAGAAACTTTCCTATGGTGAAGCAAAGGCAAGGTGCATACAATAACAGAAGCTCAAGGGAATCCTGAGAAATCTTATCTATGTTATATATATACTTCTTGTAGAAAATAATAAACCTGCACTTTAAAAGTTCTTATAGAGCTAGGATTTTAAATGGAGACTGTTTACGAAGTAAAAGAACAATTAAATGAATTAAAGGATGCACAATATTTTCCATATATATTTAAAAAAAAAATTCAGCAAACTCATAGGTTTATAGATTTTTCAAGGCTAGAGGAGACTAACAGGAACATCTTC
Organism: Podiceps cristatus; assembly: GCA_000699545.1. NCBI lineage: Eukaryota > Metazoa > Chordata > Aves > Podicipediformes > Podicipedidae > Podiceps > Podiceps cristatus. The sequence goes on along the minus strand of KL271375.1, from coordinate 19,065 downwards.
TCTAACCAGTGTGAACCATGGCTACCCCATGTTATGAAGCGATTATTTTCTTACAGAAAGCTGGTCTTCCCTAGTATGCAACTGAACACTTGGAAGATCTGTAATATGACTGAAAGCACAGGATCCTTTATATAATATTAATTCTCTACCTAAAACCCTCGAGTGATGGCAAATCAGACGTATTCTGAAAATCTGATTCAGAAGTTAACCCTTCTTTTTAAAAGATGCCATCTTCAAAATGTTTAACTTTCATTTCCTTATGGGAATGTACCCCCAAAATTAAGTCTCTTCTTCTTGATTGAGTAACTATTTTGACTGTGATCTAGTCACCTTTTAAACTAAATATTTTAAATATGAAAACCTGACTAATGCAGATAAACTGCATGCATACACTGGAATCCTATCATCTTATATGTGCCTCTTTTTTTTTTTTTTTCCCCTGGCATTTATTATCATATAATCACAATCTTGCTGTTTAGGAAACTGAGACACAGGGAAGTAATAGTATTTGCTAAAGGATGTATGGTAAGTCACTGTCTGTAAAAATACAAGAAGCCAGCACTGTCACACATTCATGATCCTTCTTCACAAATGCTAAGCTCCATCCTTGCTTATTTGCTCTTTATTTCATCTAGATTCAAACAAAAATATCAGGCAGTTTATTAAAATAGGTCAAATATTTGTGAAGACTCACAGCAATATTTCTGTAAATGGTGTGAAGACAGATGTGCATCAGAAAGTAACGAACCGACCACAACACGATTGGAAGTTTAAAGCTAAAACCGCCCAAAGGTTAAAGCAATGTTCGGCTCTGCAAAGCTGTGGCAGGCAGTTTACAAAGACAGACTCTGTAATGAGCAATCAGCAATTCCTGCATTATTTATTTCCGTCTTGTTCTGATATTTCCAGAGAGCACAGAAATGAAACAATAAGTCTCCTAACGCTCAGTGGAGCTGTGGCTTGAGGTGATGCCAAAAGTCCGCCTGTAATTATTCTGAGGGATTTCACTACACCCTCATGCGATGTGATACAAAAATGCATTGCACGACCCTCTCAGAGTTTGAAGGTTTGAAGCATTTGTTTGTACCATAGAATCACGTTTGGAGCTTACCAGTGCTCAGGCGCTCAGCAGTAATACTGGAGAGCTGCCTGAGGAGCACTTCCCGGGCTCCTCGTGGTGCTAAAGGGAAAGGCAGGGGTTTCTGGAATGCCTCTTACCAGAGTGACGGTACCAGCCCGGACACCCGCGAAAGAAACGCCGCAGGAGTGGTAAGAGTGTGACAGCACGTGGGCATGCTGGAGCAGTAAGTGCAGATAAAGAGCATCGCGTTTTTCCTTCCCGTGATGCGATAAAGGCTCCTCACACTCCCTGTAGAATCATAGAATCACAGAAAGGTCTGGGTTGGAAGGGACCCCAAGGATCACAGAGTTCCAACCCCCCTGCCACAGGCAGGGACACCAACCTCCAGGCCTGGATCTACCCAAGGTTGCCCAGGGCCCCGTCCAACCTGGCCTTGAACACCTCCAGGCATGGGGCATCCACCACCTCTCTGGGCAGCCTGTTCCAGCACCTCACCACTCTCTCTGTAAAAAACTTCCCCCTAATATCTAATTTAAACCTTCCCTCCTTCAGCTTTAGTCCATTCCCCCTTGTCCTGTTATTGTCTACCCTTTTAAAAAGTTGATTCCCTGTACTTTCTTTGAAATATCATCGGATATACAATTTGTAAAAACAAGCACCAGCTTGTAGATTTTAAAATAACAATTAGCAATGACTAATATCGGGCTGAGGTTTCACACCTGCAGCAGCCCCTCTGGTTTGAATTCACACCTAAGTCCTTGTGGTGTGCTGGTTTCCTGGGTTTTGCCGGTACTGAAAGGTATGAGCTGCCAGAGGAAGGGACACATTTTGTTGGGGCCTTTTCAGTCCTAGTTTCATGTGGAGCTACAAACTCTCTTCTTTGCAAAGGCACCCTGAGTGGATACGTGCCATTTTAAGTGCTATCTAATGCTTTCTTCTGTGATGAGTTGGTACAAAGACTGTTATAATTTATGTCAAGAGGCAGATAAAATTAATCACCATAAACCATAGCTCTTTTTTTTTTTTTTTTAGGATGTCATTACAGTGTCATTACTTTGCATTGTAATAGTGCCTCCTGGTCTCAACCTGGTTAAGCCATGCACGCTAAATGCTTGAAATAAAATTTTAAGAAAGAAAAAAGACAGTTCTTGACTGAAAATGCTTATAAGACAAAAAAAAATTTTGATATATGAATGAAAAACCTGAGATGTTGTTAGTCTCAGGAGGGACTTCCAAGACAAAATTACAGACACAATAATAGCTCATGGTCAGGAAGAACAAATATGTCACAGCCTATCTCCAGAACCCGTCCAGCTTCTTGACTACTCCCGTTTAACGTGCATCTATGCAGTAACTGAGGTTCCTTGAGTCAGGGAAGCACATATATAATGTATGCACATATATAATGTATGCCTACAGGAAAGCTGGGGAGGGGCTTTTTAGAAGGGCATGTAGTGATAGGACAAGGGGGAATGGCTTTAAACTGGAAGGGGGTAGATATAGATTAGACATTAGGAAGAAATTCTTCACAACGAGGGTGGTGAGGCACTGGAACAGGCTGCCCAGGGAAGCCGTAGATGCCCCCTCCCTGGAAGTGTTCAAGGCCAGGTTGGACGGGGCTCTGAGCAGCCTGGTCTAGTGGGAGGTGTCCCTGCCCGTGGCAGGGGGGGGGGGAAGGGGGTGGTCTTTAAGGTCCCTTTCAACCCAAACCATTCTATGGTTCTATGTTTCGTGCAGTACTTTTGCTATGTTTTAGTAGTTTCTATACTTAGGTCCATGATTATAATTTAACTTATGACCATACATGCCAAAAGGTAACCAATTGTCTTCCCGTCCCCAAAGCTCTTGTGAGATCAGTGCAGCAGAGGCTAAATTACTATTTTTAGATACTTCCAGTGTAGCTACCAAAGCTAGTTCTCCATTCCAGAAGGCAAATCATTTGATCTGTGTAGTTATCTACCTTCAGATTAAATGAATTCCATAATAGTAGGGTAAAATTCATCTCTAAATTAATACAACTAAATTTAGGAGTCCAAACGTAGGTGAACAGATGTGACCCAGATGCCTAAGTTTCCAATATAGTTAATGCATCCTAAAAGAGATGTTTAGCTACCAGCCAAAGTTGCTGGATTTAGCAGCTTAGACTTAGGTATGCCTCAGTGCCATCTGAGATACTGCATGGTATCAGAAACGCTCTTACGCAGCTGACGGAACGGACACAAGACCTCTGAGAGATCAGCATCCATCAAGAGAAGCAGCTGGAGACCAGGAATTTTCAAGCATCTCAGATGACACTAGATGGCTACAGGCAAGACACTGAATAAAGTTTTAGGTGTTTACTTTAGGATGAGCTGAATGACTCCAGGATCCATAGACTGCATTTATTGATTATAATGGAAGCTTAGACATTAGTCTCATATGTAATCTACACACAGGCAGCTTCTCAGTCTCAGGATGGTAAACCAGATGGAGAGAACTGTGTTCCAAGGAACATTTGGGGCAGGAAAATGTTTTTATTTCTATCCAAATTTATGCAAAGATGACTGACGTATTTTTAGTTGTAAATATCTGAAGTTCCCTTGCTCTTCCTATGGAGAGAGTGAATTTATCAGGGATGTAAAATACCAAATGTGAATTCAACTAAGGGGTTACATGGTAATTTCTAAAGTAGTTACCTTATCTGTATCTTCATGAGCAAGAGTCTGGGGAAAACTGTAAAATTAAATACAAGAAGCAACTAAAAATTTCACTGGTGGAAAAAGTCAAATTAAGTATGACTTAGTAGCAGAAAACTTCCAATAGGAAAAAAAAACCCAAACATTGAGGAGAACAGCACATTCAGTGCTCAGGGAGAAAAGGAATTTTACATGAACTAGGTTCTTCATGCTACCACTGTTGTCTGTACTATTTCTCCAGCTGCTGATTCTAATGACTTACTACATGGAGGCAGTAATTCATTCCAGGGTTACAAATAGCTGTTCCATGTGACAGTTGTTATCTAACCAAGTTTGATGTACTGGCAGGGATAGATGAGGGATCAATTTGACCATAGACACTTTAGTTGTTCTACTGTAAGTAAGGCCCAAAAACCATCATGACTTAACAAAAACTCCTGGGGAAAACAAAGTATTTTTCATCTTGCCCTGTAAAACCAGCTTTTCTCCAGAGACTTCTGATTCTCCTTTGCCTCTGTATTCATGTAAGTAAAATGCAAATAATGCAAGATCATTTAATACAGAAAAAAGTAATAAGCAAAGCTGTGAAATGTGCTGTTGCTCGGTGGCAGTGGATGGTAGATGTTGCCAAGAACCACGTCCGCTCTAGATTTGAATTTGAGCATGGAGACTGGTAACCTTGGAAGAAAGTGACTGTATTTCTGTTGACAGTTCAGTTTCTCATGTCAGATTTAGGTCAGCCACTCTGTAAAATAGGGGAGAGAAAGAGATACTGTACCAAACATCCCACGCACTAGTAGAGATCTAACCAGAATTCAGGAACAGCGATGGCACTGGGAGGTGACAGTAGCAGACTTCTCAGAGACTGACTTTGCTGTTTCGCACATCGGTTACCATTTAGCCAGCCGAGAGCAGCCGCTGACAGCTCTCTCACAGCATGCCAGACAAATGTAATGCAGAAACTGAAAACAGTAAGCGTCCTAAATGAAAGTCAATGACCATTAAGTCGTTAAGTCAGATTAAGTCTGCATAGAATTGTCAGAGTAAATTGTGTGTGGAGGAGTAGCAAAGACATAATTAAGGTATTTGTAAGGACAGGAGGAATTACCAGTCACCAGGACACAAGCCTTTTCCTTCTTTTACCCAGGTCCTTCTACACAAGGGGATGGCTTTAGATAAAGTAAAGCAAGTGTGTCTAAGGAGTTGAGATCTAGGCTAAAAGGAAATATTATGGTGAGAAAAATGCATTGGGCTTAAACTAGTGTAACTTTTTTCATAGCAAATAGCACCACTCGTTCTCCTGATCTGACTCTCTCAAGAGCATTTGTCAACCCCAACTCTGTCTATTCCATGACTTATGGCAACACTAGTTTTGTTGTAATGCTTTCAAAAATGCTCTTTTGTTAGAACATATTTGCTCATATAATAGCTGAGCCTATACATTATATGCAGTCATAACTGTGTGCCCTACTTGTGATAAAAAGACAACTTCAGTTTTAAAATAGACACTGATGATCCTTTGCTTTAGATAGTGGACAAGAGTGCCTGGGGAAAATTGTGGCCATTATACAAAAAGATACGGTATGTTCCAGGAAAATGTCAATTGGAAGCATCATTATGTTAAATGAAGATACAATTTTTACTCTAGAAACTGTACACCAACTCTCTCTTTGAACCTACAGAGACTTTAAACCTATTTTGTTGCTTGTTGCTTGTATTTGAAGCAACAAGGTCAACCCTAATCTGACTCCTCATGTTCCTGTATTTTCAGTAAACAGTTATACACTGCTGATACACTTTTCCTAAGGACTTTTTTCTCTTTACTCAAAAAAGTCAACCAATCCATGTTATTTATACAATTTCTCTCAAGGTATTCTTTTAATTCTACACTGATAAATTGCTATTCCAAATTTCTGTTAGAACCAGGAACAGGAGTCATTCCATATTGCTGATATTAACATTCTTGATTTCATTTCGTAGGGATTTGAGTGACTCAGCATCACATTCCTCATGATTAGGAAACGTTTTGCAATTTCACTTTACGATCCATCAATAAAATTTTATCTTTCCCTTAATGTGCCCTTCTGAGATGGGCTTGCCATAAAACACATTCACGTGCTGCTGATTTAGCCATAGTTATCTTGCTGATTTTTTCTATTGCTCAACATACTTATCATTAATGTAAACCCCATCAACTGTTACTCCCACCTCAGCTAAGAATCTGACTGAAAAACAAGCACTGGAATCAATTTCTAATTTAGGCATAAAATAACTGCTTGGGAAGAAAATTACTTAAGAGGGAAAAAATATAATCATCAGCAACAGCGGTTGCAATTATTGTGTGAAATTAGTTAATTTACAAATGCAAAAAGTACAGACTATAGCTTATTTAAGATGGTCAGATGTTCTAGTTCAAAAATTTGGGGGTTGTTCCTCCTAAATTTTTGCTCCCATTTAATCAAAGCCAATGCAGATGTATGACTCCACCTGCCCCCTTCTTTCATATTCTCAGCGCCCGCTGAACTCTTTCTATCCCTTTTCCTCTTGGCAGAGTCAGATATTGCTTCTGTCTCTGTTTCATGGCGCAGTTAAGTGGCTGATCTCTCTTCCTCAGTACATTTTCAGTATCTTCTTGTTCTATCTTATCTCCAGAGCACCTGGGCCCAAGAGAAAACAAGAAAGGGGAAGCAAAGAGAGGTGCTGGTGGGTGATGGGTAATGCCAAGAGAAAGCAAGTTCAATGCAAATTAACAGAAACTGATGCAAATATATTGCAGGATGAATGAGGTTGGATATGGAAGCTTGGCAGAACACGGGTGAAGATTTGAACCGTAGCCCCTGCTCCCAGGGACTGCCGTAGAATTCTCAATCATTTTTATAATGACAAACAACAACTCTTATTGACAGAAATCTGTTTTGGGTAAGGAGGGCTGTGCAAAAGCAAAGCTGTGGCTTTGAATCTTCCCAGGCAGGAAAGGGCACTGAGCCGAGACCTTGAAGAAGTGCTCTAACACTGACCTAAAGAAGAAAAAAGAATGTGCTGCCAGTTCTGAAAGCGGTTACATGTATTATGGAAAGCCAAACCTGAACTCTGGAACTATTTAAGATTTCAGAGGAGAGGCAGGAATACCTAGTTTGGATCATCCTAGCAGGACCTATGCTCTGAGCCGATTTGCCCTATCAAGACTGAGGCGCTTTCTGGACACGCTGAAATCCTTCTGTTACTTTGCAAACTTTAAAGTTCAATATCAAAGGAAATATGGTAACTTTAATGGACAGCTGAGTTGAGATTTTGAGGATTTAGTTTGGATTTATGTGTTTGCAGCCCCCTAAATTGTTTCTTTTGCATCTCAGTTCATGACAATGCAAGAAGCCTACTTTAAATTATTTGGATCTTTGATGCATCTGAGATTGCAATTGTTCCTATGCTTTTTTAGGCTCCAGATTGGCTGCTTTTGATGCAGTCAGATATCCATGGGCTTTACTGGAGTTTCTGAGCCAGTTTTCAGGGAACAGGCACCATATATCTTATATATTGATAAAGAATAATAGAGATACACAGATCTGTTTGCACTTTGAAGAACGTCTAAGGTTAAAAATAGCAAAATTTGTTTTACATAACAGACCAAGAATTAAAGTCAGGCTCTTTCCTTTATGCTAACAGCAGTAACACATAGAAGATTCACTCTTTGGCTCATATATCAAGACACATTGTCTCAATTGTTTATGCCTTTCACAAGACGGCCTTAAAATAGAACTCCGATTCTGATGTATTCAGGAAAAAAGAAAAAACCTATTTGTAAATAATACTAAAAGTATTTGGAGAGCCAAGCAGAAAATCCAGCATTTAATCTTAAAATAAAGCTGGAATTTAAAGGAAGATAAACCAAAAGAGTTTACACCAACATTTTATTTAGCATTCCCATTCGCGTAACATTTGCCCAGTGACAACATTTATGAGTTAAACTGTATTCCAATATTGTTGAAAGAATGTATTTTTCTTTGTCTTGCAGAAGAAACAATCAAAGGCCAGCAATTGTAATTCAAGGTCAAAATTTCTCCTGACCCTTGTTCTCTTCACACAGGAGCTGGTTTAAAACACTGCTCTGTTTGAGAGCTTTTAGACTGGATATATCTTCACTTACAACAGGGATATCTTCACTTTGATCCTGAGTTATCAGATCTTCACCATCTGACAGCGTACACAGGAGCGTATCATTTTCATAGGTAGGAAAATAATACCTGAAAACAACAAAGCATCATTACTAGATCTGTCTCACAACAAATGCTGAACTGAGATGACTGAGTCAGAACACTCCCTGTGCTTTACCGTCTATGGCATCATCCCCCTACCTATTCAGCCTTCTGAATCAGTGTTACGCTATGTTCTCCTCTATTTGCTATGGAGAAAAGTAAGGGTAAACAACTAACTTGTTTTGATGCCTAAATTTAGGTAGACATTATGCATATATCTATATTAGACATGCAAAAGAAGGGGTCTGGTTCGGTTCTAGAACTATGTGCCCAGAGGGTATCTTTACTTGCCATGAAATACATGCCCGATGCCCATCTCGGACATGATCTGCATCTGTGTAGAGAGCTAACAGCTGGGAGAATCTTGTGCCTACAGGTGGGGCATTCGAGACGTCACTTCGGTGCACAGATTCAACCTTGGTTCCACCAGGAGGGAAAGCGCTCTGAGCGCACCACGTACGCCTTTCACCGCTCACAGCACAATTGCAAATACAAGCAAAAGACAATTTTGCAACAATAAACTTTTCTAGCATACTGACTTGGCAGTGCAGACACAGCTTATGGGGACAGTGCATCCTGGATGCAACTAGAAGAGCAGCATCATGTATTCATTTTAGCTTCAGACAATACAAGAATTTATAACTCTGAGTAGTTTTGAGTCCAGTTATTATTTTATTTGGGCCAGTAAAGCTGGGGAGCTCAGGGCACTGTTGCACTGGCAAAACTCTGAGGTTTCAACTTGCTGTTTTACAGACATTATCAAGTAACCGTATAAATGCTGGAAGAAACCTGTGTCCCCTTACTGTGGCTGATCCCATGTAGACCTGGCTGGCAGGAATGTAATGTGTTTGGCGTCTTCCATATGACTTATCAATTCTCCTTTAGACTGAAATTTCTCCTGGCAGTTGTAACAACGACAATGATGGATTTCTCTTCTGATGAAGTTCACAAGCTTTACTTGCTGATAAAAGTTTAGACCTGCAAGAGATAGTGAACAAGCACTTGTGGAACATGAGACTTAATTTACAAATGCTTTCTTGGATTAAGCATATAGATTGGATAAACATAAGGATTTACTGAAGACCAGCACTGCCTGAATGCTCTAACTTGGCAAATAAACTGAGCAAGTGCTTTTTCCCAGCTGCAGGGGAACTAGCTCTTCTTTTAAAGTAAAAATTGCCAACACCTTACTTCCTCTCAGTCTACAGCAGAAAACAAATGTTGGCCAAACACAGCTTAGAGCACAGCCTTCTAACTTGCAAGCAAGTCTTAACATGAATAACACCACCACTGCAACAATAATTCTTCCAGGGCTCCAGCAACACCACCAACAACAGTAATAATACTAGTAATTCTTTTAGGGCTCCAGCAGCCAGACCTGGGACTCATAGAGTGGGTATTTGCAGAAGCTACTCTGCAAAAGAATCCAATGATTTTAAAGAAAATATCACACATCCTTTGTACTAACACCAGTTCCAGAAAAATAAAGTGGTTTTGGTGTTCTTTCGTAAGCTGGCAGAAACAGTTTCCATAATGGAAAAGTTAAATTCCCGAACAAAAATCAAATTGATATAGTTGTTTTCCACTATTCTTATGATGTGGTTTTCTCCATGCTAGTGGTAAATGCTGACAATTACAGCATCTCTTACTCACCATGCTCTGACCTTATTTTAGGAAAGTCAAACCCATGTGAATTCTGGAGGAAAGGAAAAAAAAAAAAAAGGAAAGAAGAAAATATCTTATTTCCACTACTTCTGCTATTCCAAGTTAAAAATAGCTCAGCTTTCCATAAACTGACACAGACATATACATACAGACATGCAAACACTAATACATAAAACAAATGCCCAAAAGTTTTGTTTCATCAGAAACTTTCATCTTCTGTTAAGCTGCAACACTCCTGTTAAATAGTTTATTAAAACTGAAACACAGATGCTAACCACCAAATGTATTAAATCATCAAGTCACTACGATGTTAAAAACGCTACCTCTTTATTCTCTGTACCAGTCTGTACACTCACGAGTAATAGCTAATCATGCTCTCAGTGTAAAACTTGACTCCTCTGCGTATTTTAGAGAACAGATGCTGCAGATACATGCTGTACTTTAGTTGTGCACTAAAGAGGGCATTCTAATGCAGCAGCTGATTTGATCTTAACAAAGATACTACAATCTTACTTTTTAATTCCAAAGTGATGAAAGAACAGATATTTAAGACAAGTCTTACCTGCATGTGAAGATACAATTTTTCTGTGGTGTCTGCTTGTTGTTCACAGAACAGGCAAACTGCACACACAGGATGTTCTTCCCAGTCAGACCAGTCTCTTATGATCAAGAGTCAAAAAAATTCATTTAATTGTGGAAAAGAGGTATTTTGTAAAAGGGCACTTCAGATTCTGCATGCACATCACTAGAACTAAATCCAGAGAAACCGAATACTTCAAGGGGATGGAAGAGACAGTGTCTGTAAAAGGGCACTTCAGATTCTGCATGCACAGCACTAGAACTAAATCCAGAGAAACCAAATACTTCAAGGGGATGGAAGAGACAGTGTGGATTTACCACTGGACACATGATTAGGATCTGTTTTACAGTCTAAAAAAATGACAAGTTCAAGAATAACTGAACAGTTACTATGGGGTAATTCCTGTACAGACATTTGCCTGTGCTAACAAACAAGATCTTCAGTTTCTATCCAGTTTGGCAAATCATCAAATACCACATTCAGTGTTTATTTTGATAAGGTCTTTTAAAATTCTTTTATACCTTTCTAATCTTTCAATACACCAGCTAAAGATGTAATCATCAGGCAGAGTTCACTCTAAGTGTTATTTACTTATCAAATATTGTAAGTCCTGAAGGAGACACTAATTTATGCTACTTTACCAACACATCTATTTTGAACCCCAATACTGCTGAGAGACAGAAATATTATTGCAACCAGGTATAATCAAGTAAAATAAAGCTCAAGTCACAGACAGAACCAGGAAGGCCAGGGGCCTTGATACCCACAAATTACTTCCTGTTTATTCAATTCTGCACCTCTGCAGTGATCTGAGGACATGGACCACAGAAGAATGCAGAGGAAAGGTGGACGTTGCCCTCAATCAGCACTGTTGAGAAGTTTCCTTTGAAATTCTGTTATCAGACTTTTTCATACCGTTTCTTTCTCGTGCTGACATTTTTGATGCTTACTTTTGATTTTTAAATCTGAGCAAAACCTCTTCAACCATTTTTTTTTTCAGTACAAAAGTAAAAAAACCCAACTGTTTTGCCTACATCATTACAAACCCAAAGGGCTGTTGTTTGAGCTATATGCAAATGAAAAATAGGCTTTTCGTTGAAATATGAAATTTACAGCCCTTGTTGTGGAGAACTGTCTTTGATGAGAACAATTTGATTTGATTGGCTTAAATGAATTTTAACTGTGTACTAACTATGCACAGCATTTTCCCAGTAACTGCTTTCAACAGTAATGGTCTTGCAAGTGTTTATAATGGGCACATAAGTAACTCTTACTCTTCTGGGTTATCTATTAATTCCCGGTCATCCTCCGACTGCACTTCCTCCCAGGACTTTCCAAATTCCTGGGGAGAAAAAAGAAAAGAAAAAAATATGTCCTGATTCACATCACATTTTATATAGCAACTGAATGAACATCTGGGAAGTCACAACCAATATCTTATTTTGGATCACTTTGGTATTTCTGTGAGTTAAAGGTAGTCATACAACACTGCTTTAGTAATAATTTTTAAAATAACAATTCGTTTTGTCTTTTAATGGGGCATTCTCCACCCTACAACTGGAAAGATGATTTGGCACAGAGCTCTCAAGAAGAGGATTAAAGCTCTGTGTAAAACTACAGCGTTACAACACTACCAAGATGTTCCCGAGGTGGGTACGTTACCACTGTCTTGAGTTTGCCATCACACTTGCTCAATCCAATCTACCTACCTTGCTCTTCATGCAGCATATGCTGCTTAAATGATGCAGCTATCACACCCGAGACTTTAGTTGGCATAGCTACACCACTCAGCACTCGTACCTTGTAGAAGGTTATGTCAGCAAAAACACATGGTGTAAACCTAGCTAGAGAGTACTGCATAAAGGCAGTATGAAGCAGGGCATGCGTCTCTGAGCTAGACTCCAGTTTCTCTTCCATCCTCTTCTCAGGAGTGAACGTAAGCACATCTATTCACGGCGTTCTATTCTTCCCTTTACTTTCTGTGTTGTTTATTTATATCTTTAAGACCTTCAGCATAAAGTATATCACAATACATTTGTGCAGCATTCAGCACAACGGCAAGCGCTCTCAGCATGACTGTGATATAAATAACAGGCATTAAAAAGCTGAAGCACTCTACTGAAATACCAGCGGTGATCTTCAGCTAGTGTCTTTCTTTCTTTTGTTTCTTCCTGCCTTTAGAAATAAACCACAGCTAACTAACCAGTCATCAAAACAGTATTTCTGAACTCCTACTTTTGACTGTGAAGGATTCACAAAGATCACAGTTGATGATATTGTCTTCATTAAAAAAAAGGCAGCTAATAAAAAGATCATTCTTTCATTTGTTTCATTTAAATATTTCCTCTGATAAATATATTTAATAACATCCTTAGGAACAAGTGTTATTACTGCCTTCACGGTTGTTTGCGAAAGAAGGAAAAGATATCCATCATTTAACAATTTAATGAGATTTTTCAAAGCTGTTAGTGTCTATCAGGTAAATGATAAACAAATGTATCTAGAGAGCTCTAAACATAATATCATCATATATTATAGAATGAGAATTCAGTAATTAATTCAGTGATGCTACATGGTAGTGTGTAAACTCTCCAAGTTACAGAGGAGACTCATTAATGTCACCATTACTGTGAGATAACACGAAGCCATTAACACCTCTCACCACATGTTCTCCCAGCTGCACACTCGTTTCCCATGGCTGTTAATGTTAACACCTTAATGAGAGGATAGCAGCTCCCAACCACCGCAAAATGAAGACAAATGCTCACGGTTTTTCCCCTTACTAGCCTGAAGTATATGTGCACAAAGGAGTATGTTCAAAACAGCAGCCAATATTAAGCTTCACCTTTTAATTAAGGGTGAAAGGGGAAAACCACACGCAAGCTTTGTTATTGTTGGTTGTTTCTTTATGGTGTTTCTGTGAAGAAGGCAGAGAAGGATCTTGTATAAGAGGTCTCTGTTTCTCTTATCTATTTATATTCAGAGGAGAAAAAAAAAACCAAAACAAAACAAATGAAAAAGGAGAAAGCTAATCAGGTCTCGTATCACTGGAAGACTGCATGGTGAATGGATAACCAGGGACACTGTGATGAAAGTGCCAAGAGACTGAAGCTGATGAAAGAGTTCTTTGAAACATTCTTAAAGCTCTTTCACTTTTTTTTAATTTTTCCTTTTTTAAAAACACTTTTTCAATTCTACAGCTACTTTTTCAATTCTACAGATGGGCATTTGGGACCAAGGGTGCCTCTGTTAAGTATTCAACTTCTCACTCTTTCATTCAAGATACAAAAGCTCCCAGCAATCACCTCTAGAGGTTCCCAAGAAATTCTTAACAAAACCAGAGAAAAAGCTAGACTGGACATTATTAATAGTTCAAACAGTAGAAAATGCATAATTTAAAAGCCTGTAGGTCTTGCTGTACCCAAGGAAAACCAAATTACAAAAAACCCAAACAACTTCCTGTGTACCTCACAGAGAGTACCTTCCTATAGAAAAGCAAGGAGAGCATGCAAATGTGTGTGGTTTGATTTCCTCTTCCAAAATGAAGTCTAAATGCAGAGAAATGAATTGACTCACAGTCAATGTATCTGCTCAACCTGAGCACAGTTTTAAGGGTTCTACAGGGAGAAGGTCTGCATGCTTCACTGAGGCAACACACCCCAGCTTGAGAAGAAGTGCTGAGATGGGAGAAACTAGACACAGCAGCTGGTATCTCAAGCAGTTTTCCCAAAAGAGCAGTTACCGAACTACATGCAAATGTCGTTCCAGGCCTGTGGAGCTCAGAAACTCCAAACAGATGCTGCTTTCCCCTGCAAATTTCCTCTCACCCTTCTCACCTCCCTCACTGCGACCATCTCAATTGTTTTATGTTGCTGCAGAACTCGGGATGCTTTATCACACAAAAGAAATGGTCTTATCCCAACATCACTTAATAGATGGATAAATTTTAATATGAAGCATTCCCCAACTTGGGGGATTTTATTAAGTCTTGAACTACCACCAACTGATGAAGGGTTTTCCTTTACCATTTTACAAATGGTAATACACCGCGTAAGTCAAACCAGACTAAATATAAAGGGTAACCCCCATAACAAAACATTCTTCCTCTGACCCCCAAGAGAGAACAATGATGATTTAGGGTTGGCAATAAGGAGAAAATGTCTTTTTATCTTTGAGAAAAAGTAAAGGCATTATGAAACAAGTTTTCTAGCAAGTAACAGGTACGATTTTCAGCCATCTAGCTTAGTCATAAGGGCAATCATCATAGTGATGTTACATTACTACAGATATATGCCATTAGTCAATTTGAACATAAACACCTGTGCTTCCTACAAAGGATACTCTGTACTTAAAGTGTTGCTGGTAACAATTAGGTGAACACAGAAGGGAAGGCCCTGTCAGTCTAGGTTCACCTCAGTTCCTTGGGCTGGGAATAAGAGTTTTAATACGGCCTTCTGTTCTTTTATGGCCTCCAGCAGGCACCACAGACTACAAAGTCCTCCCCTTTCCATTTTTACTTGTCTCTTTGTGCAAGTTGAGTCATGGGGTCACAGGCTAACACAGGCGCAGAAACATGAAAATTAGGTTGGAAGGTTTTTTTGGAGAAAAGAAAAATCAGGTAACCTAAATATATATCTTGGATGTGCTGTTGCTCAGTTCTTCACCCTCTAGTATCAGTTGGTCTTTTTCAATTTATACGTCAAGCCTTTCCAAAGAGGACTGTTATCATCTTCCATACTTACACAATACTGACAAAAGACCTCCAAATCCACTGGTGAAGTAACCCCACTGCCTTTCAAGTCATGTGCATAATTGCAAAACTCCCACTCTAATTTAATGTAACTATCTAATAATAAACCTTTGATACTTGCTTATGAAAGAAATCTATTATACATACAGATGACAAAAAAAGCTTCCACTCCTACTAAAGATCAAGTGTGATACTCTTACCTTAACACTAACCTGTGAACAACAGAACATGTCAATAGTATGGGGGTAGACAAATCAAAGTAGCTTGTAGGTCATGACAGAAGTCATAGAAAGTCTCAGAATACCAAAATATTTGCTAAGGAATTTGCACTTATATTACTCATTGCTATGTGAAACTGGAAATTTAGGAGAAGGAAATATCAACACACAGACATAAAATGTAACTTATGTTCTGAAAACAGAATCTCACAACTGCACTTAAAACCACAAGTGAAGCCAAAAGCAGAATGGAGGAAAAGGAAGAAGGCAGGCAAGCCTACTGCCCTAAATGAAATCAATGGGAGCTTTGCCATCAGCTTAAAAACACAAGTGAGAACTGGCCAGATCATCATGAGGCAATTCAGCAGACATTCTCAGGACATCTGAACAAAAAGCCCTTAAAACCTCTCAGTACAAAAGCCACAAAATAAAGGAAACTGCCAGCTCCAGCTTAATAAGACTATTTTACGCAGTGCTGGGTGAAGGTAATATGTAATGGAAAATTATAAAAAAAGGACAACAATGTCTGTAAGATGGTTGTACTACAGAAATATTCATTTAAATAGCTTAAGATACAGTTGCTGATAGGAAAGCTTTATGGTGCACATCGTAAAAGTAAAGTGGATAAGACTCTGATAACGTTGATGTTTATCATTAGATACTGAGTCTTAGAGTCTCTTTATGATCGAAACAAACTTGATCACACTGCATACAGAAAGATCTTTGTTACCTTCTCAAAATTCAAACTTTTCTGTGAAAACATACAAAAAAATAGATCTTTAGGTTAAAATAAATTCAGTAGTAAATTTTGAAACAGTATGTCTGTCATTTCAGATATCTAATCCATGTCTGTGTCTGTGAAACTGTGTAATTCCCCTATTAATACTGTAGACTACATATGTACAGTAGAGAACAATGTTATTTCTCCTTACAGGTAAAGGCCAATCTACTGAACCCGCAGTGAACAAATTAAAGTTCGTCCCTTTAGTCTTTTTCTCCTTTGTGCAAAAATAAAGGGCTATTTTGAAAGCAAATACTTTCTACTACGTAGGAACTATCCTAAAAATTTCATATTAATGTAAAAATTAATCTCATGTAACATCAGTGTGCAAATACACATCTTATAGCGAACTATTTTATAAGTGTTTAAGACAGAATTTTTAGTCCATTTTTAATTCTTTATTAAAAAAACCCCCTTTCTTCCTTTCTTTAAAAGAAGAAATGTCAGAAGTTCTGATATGGCTACAGCTTGAAGGATCAGAAAGACTAAGTAGAAACAGTCCATTGAATAGAACGTAGTGAAAGACAACTGAAAAGGTGTGGAAAGAAAACATGGCTACAGCACAGCATACAGAGCCAAAGAATTGTGATGATTCAAAGTATGTCCCAGAAGTACTGGCAGCACACTGGTAGAAACCTTGCACATGCAGACACCTCTGCCCAACTTTAAACGTTTTGGTGGTTTGACATAATCTTAATTATATTTACCATTCTTTGCCTGTAATAGCAAGGACCTGAAAAATACATGTCTAAGCGATGCTGCTAAGCGATCAATACCTGAATCGGTTTCAGGCTGGCATAAGAAGTTACTCTGCAAAGTTCTGCCCAGAATATCAGCAATAACTAAGGAGGACCAAGGCCCTGACTTGAGCACTGTCCTGTGATTGCTCGTACTGTTTACTAGTTTGTGTGTTCCATGGCCATGTCAGCACCACTACCCAGACGATGCTTGGACGTGGTTCAGGAAGTGTACAGGCCACAGATCCTTCTCAGCAGACAGCACGGACAAGGTCACCAGTTTTGGAGCAACTGGAGAGAGTGGGAAAAGAAGTTAAGTATATGAGCATGAGTCTTGCTGTTATATTTACTGTGGCATATTCTGCTTATTAACATGGCACAGCCACTGTGTCTGCACTGATGTTATGACCTCCCTGCATGTGTCTCAAATTTCTGAAGGAGAATCACGCGGTGCTCTGTGCTCCTGGGCAGTTATCTAGCTCAATTTCTTGATGAAAACTGGGACAGATTCAAATCTGAACAATGAATGCCAATTAGAGAGAGAAGGTAATTTAAAGAGGATGCCAAGTTCTGAAAACATAAGATTACCTGCAGAACTAGCAGAGAAGGACGAAGTATTGAGATCACTTAAAACAATTACAACATTAAATTCAAGTCTTCTAACTTGCAAGGAAGAAGTGAATGCTCAGTTATGTTGAGAAGCTGAGAACATCTACCCTGCAGAACTTCACAACTTTGTCCCCACTGTGCAGCAGATATAGGTCACTTTTTAAAGCAGTGATATTTGAATATCTAGAAAAGAGAACAGGGGCCTCAGATCACTGAACCTTGGAAGGAAAGTATACTGGATCACAGAGGGAATTCACTCCACCTTGGGTAGAAGGAACTTGGCAGAGCACTAAACATACAACTTCTTGTTCTTAGTATTAGAGTAAAACCCAAGGAGAGAAATTAAATAGAAAGAGTAGATAAAACAGTCAAGGATGTCTATTTATAACGTGGATATTAACACATGTACAAGGCACAAAGACCAGTTCAGGTGAAATATAGTTATTTCTGGGACAGAATGTAGCAGCTTTTGAAGCTTCTATATTCATGAGTTGAAGACAGCAAGTGACAATCTGTTAGACACACATGCATACACACACTCAAAGGTCTGGGATAAAAAACATTAATACCTAGCAACGTACACCTACCTGGAGGCTAAAAACGAACACTTATTTTTTCTTTCATCTATGTATCTTTCATTTTCCTCCTCTTCGCATTTAATTTATGCTCTGAAGAGCACTTCCAGCTTAAGGTTTGTAGAAAACAAGCTCAAAGCCAACAGCATTGAAGTTGGATCTCCATTTACTTCATTACTCTATCTCATTTTCCCTTCTGGTTATTAAAGCAGACACTGAGCACTAATGACACAATGATTAGCAGCTCTTCAAGCTGCATTTTTGCATCTCTCAAAATCAACTCTCAACAACAAATGTTTACTATTCCTTAGTTTAACAACTATCCAGAATATCATACCATAAATGAGCATATTTCTTAAGAATCCTTCACTTGATTTTTGACCTTTGTACTAATTGCTGGTTTGGAATTACTCACTTTTAACAAGATATTGTCTGTATTTCTTTAGTCAATTTACTAATTACTCATAGAACCACTTACCAAGTAATTAATGATATAAAATTTGTCATATTCTTTGTTTTTGGCATTGATTCTGCGATGCTGCTTCTTTCTCATGTGATCTTTAAGTGTGTTTTTGTCTCTGAAGACTTTTTCACAGTATAAACACTGCAAACTAAGACAAAAAGGTAAACAGGTCACAAAAATAGCACAAGACAATATCCTTAAATAACCTGGACATACATACAGTAAGATTAATCCTACACATGTGAGAGGAAGCTAAATGACAACGAAAGTTTATCTGAAAAAAAAAAAAATCTTAGATCACAGAAGAGTCAGAGAGATGACACAAATAAAAATATAGATAATAAAGAAGTTTACTGTTTGCTCCATACACAAAGTGGGAGAAAAGTCCGATCACCCAGAATTGTCCTACCAGGGCTCAGGAGGGCCCCTGACAGGTCAAGATGTGAACTCTTAACTCAGAATGCACTTACACTCCATCCAATCCGTCAGGAACTGTTTCTTTTTAGGGTGAAACAAACCTAACTCTGAATGTGCTACATATCTTTAAAAACAATCTAAATTAGCTAAACAGAAGGTTTTATACTTCTAACTCAACAGAGTGGATAAATGAAAGTTTGGCAGGGTGATCAATGGGTTTTGCAATCCTGCAAAACCAAATTTAGTGCACATACGTGTGTA
>KL271374.1:6989-53354 GCA_000699545.1 Podiceps cristatus | reverse complement strand
GGTGCAGCCGTGCGAGCCCGCCGGGCCGGCTTTCCGGCTACAGCGCTGCGAATCCAGCAGCGCGCGTTGGCCCGGAGAAATGTCGTATTTGATAGCTGATGAAATTGCTGCACCGCGCTCCCCAAGCCTTCCTGAGAAGAAAAGTTTTTTTTAAAAAAAGAATGTACTGATTTATGATGTTTCTTGTGCTACAGAGCAGTGCAATAAAGAGTGGGGATGTGAGAGGCAGGGAAACGGAGCCACAATAAAACGCTGGGTCGCTTTACCTGCTTTAACTGGAAAAGGGAATCCAGCCAAGGCCCCGAGATTTATCTCCCAACTTTTTTTTGGAACATACTCAGAGCCTACCTAGACTTTGACAGTGGTTCAGCACCGTAAACTTAAAACGTTTCCTCCAAAATGTGAACCGAGTCAGAAAGAAAACAGTGAGATATGTTGTTCCCAGAAGTTATGATCCTGAAGTTGGTCGGTTTGTGTGGTTGCATGACTTTATTTTGCAAGGGTAAAAAAACCCCCAAAACCAGTAGAGGGAAGTCCGTGCTTTAAAGAAGGGCAGGGAGAAGGCATCGCATACGCTGTAAAGATGCGATTTTGAAAATGGGCTTGGCATGGGGCTAATTCTGCTCCCAGTGGAATTAAGGGGAGTTTTACCATTGACTTAATAGGAATAAAGTAAGGATGCTGCCCAGTGCTTTTCTAAATCCCATTCTTTAGAAGTTAGACTATGTAATAGATTAATTAAAACCAGGTTTAGGGAAGACAGTTACATAGAAATGTTGGACTGAGTCCTGCAAAGCTCCCATAAGTATATGAGCAAATGCTTCTGTAAAATTTCAGGATTATACATGAAACTGAAGGATCAGAGGCCCAATTTTGCATCCAGCAAAATCAGTATTTTCCTTTAGTTTTTACTCTGGTTTAATTTTAATTCCTACTTTTTCCTGAGATGCATTTCCCCACATTTAGATTTGAAACTATTCCTTAAACTAAACAATAAGCACTCTGATTTTGACACACATTTCCCAGAAATGTGTAACGTAGCTTGATAGCTGTGCCAAGATAAAACTATTTAGTATTGAAGAATTCAGCCTGCTTGGAAAAAGATAAGAATCTATGCTGCTGCTTTTTTTTTTTTTTTTTTTTTTTTAAAGCAACATTTAAGGTAGCAAATATGGAGTTTAGCTATTGAAAGATAGTCGAGTAATAAAAAAGCTTCCTAAATGGTGAAATACCAGCTTTAGCAAGCATATTCTGCTTCAATCACTGTATGTGGGCGTATAATATTTTTCACAGATTGCCCTCAAAACTCATCACTACTTATGTGATAATATTTGGGGGCAGAATTTATTGCTGGAAGCAGTGCCTTTCTTCAGTATTCTGAAGTAATTCCTTAGGTTGCCATATTTCTATAGCACTTCAGGAATGGATGCAAGAGTTGAAAATGCTATCACATGGGGTTTTTCTCCTGTGCCTGCCCTTCCTAAACTGGAGCCCTCTGAACTCAGCGGCCTCTTGCCTTCTTTCGGGGTCCATCCTAAGTGCTAGGGGTTAAATGTGAGTCCAGGCCAGGGGGTTCACTGCCACCCTCATCTCCCTGTCTTTGGGACATCCTGCTCATTTCCTGAGCATGTGGGAAGCAACAACCAGGATCTTCTATGCAAAGGCAGAAATTGTTAAATTCTCTAGCCTCTGTGATGAGGTGATCATTCCAAGGAGGACAGTCATCTAGGCCCTAAAATGGGACTCTTCCTCTGAGTAGAACCCTACATTTTGTATGCAGAGGGATCCTGCTGTTAGCACCTAATGTTACAAACAGTTACCAGCAAAGTCACGTGGGAACTATTCAGTGGGCCTATCGATGCGTGTAAAGTTACTGGCCTACGGAGCTGTTCACAAGATAGAGGCAATGGAGACTGAAAGAAAAAACAACCTGCCCCAACCCAACATCACTATATACATCCTTTTTTTTTTTTTTTTTTTTCCATCAGTAATTTAGTTTTGGCAAAATACAGAACTGTACAAGATATTCCAAAGAACATGTAAATACATGGAGTATCCCAGAAAAAAATACTTCAAATGCAAGTAGTAGAACCAAGGTTGTATATGCTCAGTTTCGACTGGCTGCGTCCCACAGGCAATGCAGCTGTAAAGTTAAATCACATTGATAGGTGCTTAAATAGTGTGATAAATTCCAGATAAAGCATGAATAAATGAAGCCTGGTGTTTGCAATAATCTGGTGACAGCAGTGGAAAGCCCACCCGCCCGCACTGGGGCTTACACTGGAAGAGCCTCTTTCGATACAGCTTTGTCAGCACATCCACCTAGTGGAAATATTTTGCTGGCTGATACTGCTTTTTTTTTTTTTTCCTTTTTCCTTTTTTTTTTTTCCCTTTTATTTTCTTTTTTGTTTTGTTTTGTTTTTAGACTGAGCTGCATTACTTCCTGGATGACATCAGCTAAATGGGGAAAAAACAAGTCTTCAGGCAGTTGTTTTGCTATGCTGGGTAAGGCTGGGTCCGATCCAGTTCGGTTATACCAAGTGTTACATTCTGGTTAAGACTACTGTAAAAAATTACTCAGCAGCTTCCTGTTGAAATGTGATATTTTTGCCCAGCTCTCCAGGGATGCTTTTAACAGGCTTGCCTTTGGGAATGTGATTCACAAATGTAAGTTAAGACATCCAGCTCTTCATAGAGTAAGAAAGTATCGTGGCACAGACTTAGGGTTCCCAGGGCCCATGATCTGGATTTATAACACCCCGTGTGCTGTTTGGAAGGAGGCTTCAGCCATTTGAGGACCAGATGTGTATGACATGCTCTCTGTCTTTCTGATTTTGGTGCTTGGCTGCAGTTCTGAGTTCAGAACCTGGGCAACCTGTGCCAGTGCCTCACCACCCTCAGAGTGAAGAATTTCTTCCTTTGATCTAACCTCAATCTACCTTCTTCCAGTTTAACTCCATTACCCTTGTCCTATCACTACATGCCCCTGTAAAAGGTCCCTCTCGGGCTTTCCTGTAGGCCCCCTTTAGGGACTGAAAGGCTGCTGTAAGGTCATAAAAATCATACAATCATAGATAACTGCGTTGTGTTAATGTGAGGAAAGTGTGATTCACAGAGCCACAAAAACTTTGCTTGATCTTTAGCACTTTGAGAATAAGGGACTGCCTCATGCTTTTCTGCAAGAGCTCAGAAGAGAGAAGTGTTGACCACTTATTTAGGAGTCCTATGGTTAGAGCACTTGCTTAGGAAGTTGGAGATCTGTGTTCAACATGTTTTGTAGTCTTGGGGGGATTCAAATTATCCTCTTTTGCCTTGCAGTAATATCCTGGAGAACATGTACCTTCCCCACCACCTTTTCTTTTGAAGTAGTGCTATGACTCAGGAGTGCAGGACTCTGAAGGCAAAGAGGAGCAACATTTTCCATGAGGAGTGTTGCTCAACTATCCTGAAGTGATAACACTCCACTCCCAGGAAGCCTACAGCCTAAGAGCTAGGGCACTAATCTGAGAGAGGGGAGACACCAGTTTATTCCCTTCCCAAAGAGACAAGTGTTGATGATTGGTCTCCTGTTTGAGGACAAAAAACAGAAGAAAGAAAATTGAATTCTATGACAACCTTTCTCAAACATTTCCTCTAGTTAAACTTGAGATGCATGTGGCTAATACCCAAACTTTATAAATATTGTAGAAATGCACCAGGAATATGAAGCTGTAAGCTCACAGAACAACTAATTATTCCATTCCAACTCTTTTCTGGCATGGCCCATCAATGCTACGAAAGGTCTCTTTTCTACCAGTATCTTTGGAATTGTCCTTCATAACTCCTTGCATCTCCACCCGAGGAAGGGAAACATTCATTTCTCAAAATGAAGGCTCTCTAGTGCATGCAGCTTTCAGTGCTTATTTGGAGGGGTTGCTTAAGTGTCCAGATAAGCATCCAGCTAAGGGCAGAAAAACTCTGCCCTCTCTCTCTTCTCTCTTCTCCAAGATTTCAGAAGGCAAAGAAGATGAACTGCAAGAAATGCTGCCTGAAGAAAATATTTGACTCTTGTTCTATAAAACATGAAAGATTAAAGGCATTTTCTTCAACGTTGCAAGAAGCCTGAGTCTAGAATTTGAACTCTGTCCACTTACAGGATCATGTTCAATACTAACATGAAGCTATCATACTCAACCCCAGGTGGCATCTTTGAGAATATCTCACTTAAGCTACTCCTTGCTTTTGATTTAATTTTTTTTTTTTATTGCTTTTGTTATAGACTCTTTGCAGTCCCCCAGAGCAAGCAAACAAGGCCATGTGTGCAAAGGAGAGAGGCAGGAAAACAAAGGAAAGTAAAAGACCTACAAGCTTTTGTCCTTCTTTGCAGAACAGTTTATCAATGTTCATATCCTTGAAGAGAATTTTAACTACTGAGCTAAGAAATGGAGGTTAGCGTTTATGGTATTCCACCATTTAAGATTCAGATAGGCATCTCATATAATTATTCTCATAGCAATTAAGGATGAAGTTGTTTTGAGAGATCCCATGAAATTATATCTGGACCTTAGATCTTTACGAGATTATTAGAAGTCATGACAGGCCCCTCTGTTCTCTTCCCTTGTCCCTCAACATTGAAGAGGAGACTGCTGTTACATAGAGGTTGATATGTTCTTTTACTTTCAGTCTCCCGTTTCTGTACCCAGAATCCCTAGCAAAGGTAGAAGGCCACCAGGTATGGCATATCCTGGTTACCTGGGATATGGAGAAGGCTGAGGTACTCAATGACTTTTTTTCCTTGGTCTTCACCAGCAAGTGCTCTAGCCATACCACCTAAGTTGCAGAAGTCAAGGGCAGGGACTGGAAGAATGAAGAACCACCCACTGCAGGGGAAGATCAGGTTCAAGACTATCTAAGGAACCTGAAGTTTCACAAGTCCATGGGACCTGATGGGATACATCCGCAAGTCCTGGGGGAACTGGCAGATGAAGTTGCTAAGCCACTATCCATCATATTTGAGTAGTCATGGCAGTCTGGTGAAGTTCTCTCTGACTGGAAAAGGGGAAACATAACCCCCATTTTTAAGAAGGGAAAAAATGAAGACTTGGGGAACTACAGGCAAGTCAGTCTCACCTCTGTGCCCAGCAAGATCATAGAGCAGATCCTCCTGGAAACAATGCTAAGGCACATGGAAAATAAGGAAATGATTGGTGACAGCTAGCATGGCTTCTCCAAGGGCAAATCACGCCTGACAAATCTGGTTGCCTTTTATGATGGACTTACAGCATTGATGTATTAGGGAAGAGCAGCTGTTGTCATCTGCCTGGACTTACACAAAGCATTTGACACTGTCTCGCATGAGATCATTATCTCTAAATTGGAGAGACATGGATTTGATCGATGGACCACTCAGTGGATAAGGAATTGTCTGGATGGTCGCACTCAAAGAGTTGTGGTCAATGGCTCCGTGTTCACTTGGAGACCAGTGACGACCCCACCTCAGGGGTCAGTATTGGAACCGGCACTGTTTAATGTCTTTGTTGGCAACATGGACAGTGGGATCGAGTGCACCCTCAGCAATTTTTCCAGCAACACCAAGCTGTGTGGTGCAGTCAACACGCTGGAGGGAAGGGATGCCATCAGGGAGATCTGGACAGGTTTGAGAGGCGGGCCCCGTGTGAACCTCATGAGGTTCTACACATGGGTCCTGCTCATGGGTCGGGGCAATCCCAAGCACAAACAGGCTGGGTGGAGAATGGATTGAGAGCAGCCCTGAGGAGAAGGACTTGGGGGTGTTGGTTGATGAGAAACTCAACTGACCCAGAAATGTGAACTTGCATCCCAGAAGGCCAACAGTATCCTGGGCTGCATCAAAAGAGTGTGACCAGCAAGTCGAGGGAGGTGATTCTGCCCCTCTACTCTGCTCTTGTGAGACTTTACCTGGAGTACTGTGTACAGCTCTGGGTCCCCCAACACACGAAGGACATGGACCTGTTGGAGTGAGTCCAGAGCAGGGCCACAAAGATGATCAGAGGGCTGGAGCACCTCTGCTATGAGGACAGGCTGAGAGAGTTGGGGCTGTTCAGCCTGGAGAAGAGAAGGCTCCGGGGAAACCTTCTAGCAGCCTTCCAGTACCTAAAGGGGGCCTATAAGAATGCTAGAGAGGGAGTTTTGACAAGGGCATGTAGTGATAAGACAAGAGGCTTTAAACTGAAAGAGGGTGGATTTAGATTATATCTAAGGAAGAAATTCTTTACTATTTTTCACAATGAGAGTGGTGAGACACTGGAACAAGCTGCCCAGAGAAGTTGTGGATGCTCCCTCTCTGGAAGTGTTCAAGGCCAGGCTGGACGGGGCTTTGAGCACCCCATGTGGAAGTGGTCCCTGCCCATGGCAGGGGGGTTGGAACTATGTGATCTTTAAGGTCCCTTCCAAACCAAACCAGTCTGTGATTCTATGGTTCTATGATATATTTAAGGGAACAGCTCAGTGGATTGTGAGTGACTGAAAACAATTTACTACTGTGTTTTCCTTTAGTCTTAATTATCTCCAATATCAGTAAAGTATCTTACACCAGCACTATGACTGTACCAACTACTTTCTCCCAGCAGTGCTTTCTTGGTTGTCATCAAGTTTGTATATTGTATTTATAGGTACGAATTTACGAGTTTATTCTGAGAAGATTAAATCAAGATGAGGAGGCAAAATTTTGTGAGACGATCCTTAGAAAGTAGACTTAATTTCCTTTTCAAAGTGGCATCATTTTCCTGAACTAGAGGGGAGAAGTGATGGCAGAAAACAAGACATGGCCGTCGACATTGGGTTTTGCATTCATTTAACAGTATTTAGCAGCCAGATGATGGGAATAACAGGGGTTCTTGGTTGCAAAGAAGAGCTGGCTCTTTTAGTATATAGCCCCAAGGAAAAAATGGTTAGATTGGAAATTACTAACCCGATAACCCCACTAAGGAAGAAAAGTGCATTCTAGCAGATGATTGAAAGTATGACGAGATCTTAAAAACAAAGGACACCGTGAATTATTCATTTATTTCTTTATATTAGGAGTGCTTGATTTGTACAAGATTTTCATTCCATATTTAATGGCTCATTGACTATTTCATAAACAACAAAGCTGAAAATTTTCCAGACTTTTATCACCCCAAGCATGTGTGATGCCACCTGGATTGTGTAAATTGCCCTCATGTAATAGTTGAAGTGTTGTCCTCATGCCTCTCTCTTCCCAGTGGCTGTTTCCCTAACTAGATGAGTTAGTACAGACATGGCTTGCCAACTCTACCCTGATTGACTGAGGCATTACTCCAACCTTACTTATTTTTGAGTCTGTTTTAAAGCCACTTTCTCTTTCCTTAGGTCTTACACAGCTTTGGGGATATAAGCAACAGAGGTTATGTAGTTAGTTATTTTCTTAGTTCATATTTCCTATTGAAAGTATTCCACTGTTCACTGAATGTGTCATCTGGAAAAAGTGGTGCACCTTTTTCTGGTGGTTCTAATTAGGACCACTACATGTTTCCTCTTCACAGACTTTTGTTCAAAATTGCTGTGGCTGGTTCCATCAGTCCTTGACAGATTCTCTTACCCCAAACCACAGAAGCCTTTTGGTGACAGAGTATTTTTTTTTCTTCCTCTCCGTGCTATGTGTGTTTTGACTCACCTTGACGCGTAGTGATAATGTGTCAGATGTATCCAGCTACCACCTGGAAGGCTGCGTGAAATTTTTTTTGGTAAAATAACTCCCAGAGTAGTGGCTCTGAGCTGCATATGCTAGCTGGTGTGTGTGTGTGCATGCAACGCACACATTTCTGCTCAGACCTTACGCAGTTGTGAATTATTTGTCTTTTCTAAATTAAATCCAGCAGTTTCAGTCTCAGTTCAAATCTGATCTTTTATCCTACTGAAACTCCCTTGTTTGATTTACTGCTTGGGCTAAATGATGCAGAAAAATTGGAGCTAATCTGACCTTTGCTCTTGCTGTTTGGCTAAACCAGGATCTTACTGAAAACCTAGATAAGAAAAATGGCTTTGCCAATTCTTTTTTTCCTGAATGTTGGTGAGCCTTAGTTTCCTCAGCTGTAAAATAAGACCTAACCTTTTTCAGAGTGAGACCTAATGTATGTATGGACTTTGCTTTGATATCCTTAGATGAAATGTTTTGGGGTGCAAAATTTTGCTTTGTTTTCCTTAGAAATTAAATTCTTCGTAGTTTTCAATGTTCAATTACTAATCCAAGGACTTGTAGTACACTACTGACAATCTATCCTAGGCCAGTTCTGGTTCATTTTACTTTTTTGGCTGTCTTCCTGAAACACAGTTCTCCTTTCTCCTCCACATATGTCCAATAGTCCTGAGCCTTCTGCTTTATTGACAGCTGTATTGCTTCAATGTCATCTGATGCTCTGGTCCATTGCTGCAACCCTGAGCTTGCAGTGTGTAATGCTTTCCTGAATTCAAGGCATCTTTGAGTGCTTTATGTCCCCTAAAAGCACCTTGCAGTATGGGATCCCAGACTCAAGAATGATAAGAGTGAATTAGCAGCAAGCAGCTTTTGGACAAGCAGGTTTCTATTTAAGATGAGGCTCAGGAAAGTATCCAAGGCTGAAAAGGGAAGATAATTCTTGAGTCAGAAGCAAATATTTATTAGGGAAATCCTCCTGACTCAAAGATGATGCTGGAGACTGAAGAATGTATTTTTCACTTTCAGATTATCTGTGGCATGATGGTCTTTGTGCAT
Organism: Podiceps cristatus; assembly: GCA_000699545.1. Taxonomy (NCBI): domain Eukaryota; kingdom Metazoa; phylum Chordata; class Aves; order Podicipediformes; family Podicipedidae; genus Podiceps; species Podiceps cristatus. Next base: position 44,626 of record KL271374.1, on the reverse strand, counting down.
GTAGAGTATTGCCTTGGGAAAAGGGTAAAAATGTATATGTAAATCAAATTTACAAAGTGGGGTACAAGTGGGAGAAGGTCCTCTAAGCTTTTCATAGTTTCGCACCTCTTTGTATGTTTCTCTAGTTCTCTTTCATACAGTCTGTTCCTCTAATGTCCCTGACACCAGAGTGGGAACCTGCCTTTGTGTAGAATAAACTTACAGGGCAGTTGCCAGTGTGGAAAGTGAATAGTTAGTTTTTGTAACAGTGGTTGAACATCAATATATTTAGACAATATATCTATTGTAAGAGGTCATAACTGGTATTTTCTCAAGTTAACCAGTAACTGGCTACATTTGAAAAATATTCATGGTCTGTTCCTTGGTTTTGGTTTGTCATTGGCATCAGCTATTTTGCTTAAATGAAAACAATTTGGCGTGTCTTTCCCCTTATGTATTTGAATCAACAGATGAGATATGGCAAAATAAGTTAATTGTTAACGTATGTACATGAACACAGAGGACAAATTCCAAACAGAGCAGAATGAGGCATCTGGGTAAGGTTGTCATGCTCTCAGAATCACCGGTTAAATAAAGGTTTACCCCGTTGTTCCACCTTTTCCCCCAAAGGTTAGCACAGAGGCAGTTTCTTTTCATGGGCATACAGCTTACTGTTTAGGCTATATTAGGAAGACATTGATTTGCAAACTGCTCTGGAATTGATCTGTAAAATGAGGATTTTTTTTTTTTTTCAGTAAGGAATGTTTCCTGATAGACAACAGAGTTCAGCACTGTCGTGGTTTAACCTCAGCTAGTAACTGAATATCAGGCAGCTGCTCACTTGCTCCCTCCCCTCCCTGGTGGGTTGGGGAGAAGAATCAGAGAAAGAGAGAGAACTTGCAGGTTGGGATAAAACCAGTTCACCAGGACAGCAAAGAAAAAGATGAAAATATATTAATGATAATAATAATAATATGTAAGGGTAATAATATATATAAAACGAACAATGCACAACTTCTCACCACCTGAGGACCGACACAGCCCGTGCCCAGCAGCAGGCAGGGAGCAGGGGTATTTCCCTGAAGCCATCCCAGAACAGCATGTTCCAGAGAGAGCGCGAGGGAACAGACAGACGAACAAATGAACAGGCTTGAGCGAACAACAACAACAACAAAACATAAAGAAGGGAACAAGAAGGGAACATGAGCAGAATATGAACCAAACAAAAAGGAACAAGAAAAAGGGGGGCAATGGATGACCCTCACTTATACTAGACATGACATCTATGGCATGGAATACTCTCTTTGGCTAGTTTGGATCAACTCTTCTGGCCATACCCCTCCCAAGTTTTTGCACCTACGCATTAGTAAAACCCAGGAAACTGCATAATGTCCTTGATCATTTGGCAGCAACCAACATCAGAGTACTATCACCATTTTTCACACACTAAATCCAAAACACAGGAGCTGCTGAAGACCAAACTAGCTCTGTCCTGGCTGAAACCAGGACAATCACATGGCCTTTAAGCAGCTGCAAGTAATTTATTCTTCAAGTTGGAGTGGAAGAAAGAATAAATCCATCCTACCTGGCAGGCAGGGAAAAGTCATGTTTCTCTAATGCTTTGGGCTGGCACAACCTATCCCATGCCTTCTGCGAGAGCTGGAATGTACTGCTTTTGAAAAAACAGATGGGGTTGTCCTTAAAGATCTTTATCAGAAGTCTTTTGTTGTTGTGCTGTCTTTTACTACAACCCCGCCATCTCTCTTCAAAGAAAGATTTTCTGTCTTGTGTTGCCCAACATTTACTCCTCTGTTTCAGTGCATAGTGACAATTTGACAGTGCAGAACTCAGGTTGCTGAGTGGCACCTCAAGGTGGACACTGTGGCAAACAATCTAGTGCTTGCCTCAGAATGCTGGCAGAAAACTGTTTATACAACACTACTAACATGTAACACCCTATTTGCCAAAGTTGTATCAGAGTGTTTGAAAAAGTTGCAAAGAGCTCTGAATATAGTGGAAAGAAATTTGAGAAATTACTTTCTGACCAATGCTTTGTTCGGTCTCTCAAAAGGGTTGTTGCACTGGGGAAGTCCTACCGGGGCTGTAGAGAGGCCTCCACAAGGCACCTCAGGGCCCACACCTTAACCACTGTCTCCCCCTGGGCACTGTCAGGAAAACAGATATTGTCACGAGACATTACTTATTGTCAGCTACAGTCACAGCCCATAGTTATTGTCCAGGACAAGATATCTTTGTAGTTGTCTCTCGCACTAGCCAGAGGTGAGGAGACTTTAAAACAGCTATCCTTCACCTCCTCTACACAACAGCACTTAGCCTTACTGACCTGCGATCATCCAGATGTTACCAGGATGGTGCATGGTGATCAGGGAAAATACAGACATGGTATAATATAAGCCTTTCAAAATTATGAGTGAGGTCTTTCTTAGAGCCAGTTTTGTTACCGTTACTGCTGTTAGATACTGCCTAATTCCATCCTATTTTAGTCAATTGGATTACTTACTGTGATGTGGAAATAATCTGTGTAATGGAGTGTCAGCTGTGTGCTCTAAAGCCTTGACCAACAAATTCTGCACAGGACCAGTGCTGTTCCCTGCAGCTGAGTCTCTTTATAATCATGGCTTGGAGGTGAAGCCACCAGGGCAGCAGGGTTGCTACCATACTCATGTGTGAAGTGACTCGTCAGTGGTTAATGCGGTGAACTAAATACTAAGATGAATGCTTAAATAAGTAAAGCAGACATAATATTAAGAACTGGGAAATCTGAATGGGTTGCTTTAGTTTAATGCATTAACCTAAAAACTCTACTGTCCTTCCCAAAACAGGATGGGTGTATAAGGAAAGTGGATCCATAAATAGAAGTTGCTGAGTTGTGTCCTGTGTCAGGCCTGTCTAGTGCTCCTTATCCTTTGCTTTCCTCAATTTTTAGCTGTGGAGATTTAATCTGAGCTGCCTGTCATTGAGACAGAGAACTAGACAAGGTACTGAAGAGAGTCTAAGCATTTGGGAATATGGGAAGTAACCAGCTTTAAAATTAAAAAATACCAGCCAGATATTTTTATAATACTGATAAAATAATATGTGAATAATCTTTAAAAAATTACAAAGACAAATTTCACTTGAAGGGCTATTACTAATCCAGTCACATGATATTTCCAACGTTTAGCACTCTCCAGCCAGTGTTTTTCCCTTTACTGTGGGTTAGATTGTTACTAGTGAAAGACTCGCGAGGTGGCAACTGGCCAGTACTAAAATTTCGCTCATACTATCTGTAAAAACCTGACAGATACAATATGTCCTGCCTAAACATTTCCCCCAGGAACAAAACAAAAGTAGTAAGAAAGAACATAGTTCCCTGACTGAGCTCAGCAAGGTATCGCTAAAGAGACTTGAATGAGTTTTGATTCAGTTTAGGCTTTTACTTAAAACAGTTTTGTGGGGTTAAATAATGAAATCTTGCATGACCATAAGTAAAGTACACTAGATTGCCTTTTCTCCAAGTAGGGTACTGGCCCCTCGTTAAGTGTCTGTTTTACTCACTTTTTTTCTTTCTCCTCCCACATGTCCAAAAATAAGGCAATAAACTGCACAAATTTATTTTCATTTGTTTTTGTTTGCTTTTAATGAAAAAAAAAAAAGAATAGAGAAATTAAGTAAATTATCTTGTACTATAGAGAAATCTATTAGTTATAACTTGTCACTAAAAACTCCACTGTGGACTTTATTCAAAGGCATAAAACTGCAATGAATGGACAAGCAAATATGCTTTTTATTTATTTATTTATTTAAGTGCAGAACTCAGATGTTTACAAACATAAATCCTGCAATCAGTTATACTCAGGTTGATTGTAGTCATCAAAAGGGATCATGAGGTCAGGCTGTAGTGCTCTGTAGACTGATGAAATTTGTCTGGGTTTCCGTCAACCTGAAGTGCTATGTCGGAGGGGTCTTGCTCTGTTCGGGCTTTAGTAGAGATGAACTTTCAAGATGTGGTGCAATACAGGACTGAAATAATGTTGTTAAGTGAAGTAACACCTCAAGATGAGGAAAATTTATGCTTGGCACTTTTTTGAGTGGTTCTTAACCAAGTCCTGATCTATGATCCCACTAAAACTCCAGCTTCTTCCTTGAGCCCAGGTATGGGGTAGTCAGAAACACTGCTCCCTCTGCTCTCTCCTCTCTTTTACCTCACCGTAATTATTATCCTTGTTAGACTAAAATACACTAAAAATCTACTGAGAAACTTCAATCAATGTGGGTTGCAGTCAAATCTAGGTATCAGAAAGCATTCTACAGTTTTCCATGATCCAAAATATCTTCCAGGTAGTTTTGGATAAAATGTGGATTATTGGTATAGACCCCTTGATTCCATAAAGGGTCTGGATCTCAGTATCAGAAAAATCTCCTTCCAAGAGCAATATTACTGTATTATTAAATTAATACAGTAATTTAATTTACTTAAAGTAAATTAAAATCACTTAAAATCAGTTGATGCATTTTTTCTTCTGTTGTTGTTTTTTGTTCTTCTTGCCTATAATTTAGGAGGTCAAGCCACTAAATAATCCAGTAAATATATGTTAAAAATATTTTGTCAACATAATTTGTTATTAGTAAATATTAGGGGGAAAAAAAAAAAAGGCCTACAAAGCAAGATAAATTGTAGGTAGTCAAGCTTTCTCTTTCCTTTTCTGGCTGTTTGTAAACAAAGACAAAGGGAAAGGATAGAGCCTGGAGGAGGAATGGGACTATTGCTCAAGGTTACCCTTAGCCCGGTAAGGGCCATTTCCATGGACTCCTCTGTAGTCAAAGGAGAAAGATAAGCCCTTTCAGATGTGATAAAGTGCAGCTGTTTTGGGCTTTTGTTCTGAATCTTTTCTGGAAGAGACGATCTCTCTCCATCAGCCACAGAGAAAAAGTGTGGATCTCATAGAGTAACGTCTATGATAATCGCCCAGGAGCAGCAGAGAAGCACCAGTGGTTTCTTCCAGAGATACAGGAAAGCTCTGGAGATTTTGTTTTCCGAATCAGATGGGGAAGCAGGCAAATGAATGAGCTGGTATATAATATCAAGAGAAAGACCGCTCTTGCCTGACAGCAATATGTCTAGTAGCTCTGTATCCTTGTTCATAAATTATGAACTATTAGTGAAAACAGGCTTTCCTCTCTTACAGTCCTCTCACAAGCACTGAGTAAAATATTAGGTCTTGTATGCAGTTTCCAGTCATTGCATTAACGAAAAGTAACTGAATTCCACCCTGACAGGCTCCCGTCACAGACCTGGCTCAAAAATTCTATGAGATGCACTGAGCTGCAGTTCATTATCATTGTTCTTGACTGTAGTGCTGATATAGGTGATCTTTTTCTTCCCCCCAAAGGTATACATCTATCCATTATTGGAGATGAATCCTATAGTCCTGACCATCCTTTGCCTTTCACCTTTGCAAGGATTTTTTACCCTATGAAGAGGTAATAGACTATCCATAGTCTGGTCTGGCAGCATCTATGTGTTCTGAAATGTTCACACTAGGTACTGAAAGCCTGTGCAGTTAAGGTTTTTTAAAACTGATGTAAGAAAGAATAGTCAGTGCCCCAGTACCCTGGATGTTTTCCTTTCCCCTCTAGCCACTGCTTGTTATATTACCCTCACAAAATAATTTCTTTCTTACAAAAGCCATCTCCATGCAAAGCCTCTCCTGCACAGTGACTCAGGCAAACAGACAGAAGCATTGTACACGGGGAAGTTCCTTCCTTATAAATCATCACAAAGAACAGAGAGAATTTAATGGCAACAAAGAGAAAAACTTCCCAGCTTACTCAAATATAATATTGTTGTAGTTTTCCTACCAGTGTGGGGAAAAATAGTGATGTGTTGTGGCTGGTGATAACGTGAGTGTCTTCTCTTTCAAATCACTGGATTGGCAATCGAAGGACTCTCTCCGTCCTTGGGCTTCCTTTAAGGCTACCTTTAAATACAATATTTTTGCTTATTCAGGAAGCTGTCATTAAAGAGCAATAACCTTTTATTACTGAATTTAGCTGAATTTGAATGGGTGACCTAGAGATAATGTCAGACTCTGTTACTAATTAATGGAATCATTTGAATCCCCGATGGATTTATTATTTAGTACCCAGACTTAGATATTCTTTCATTTCACAAAGGTGGTTTTCACATGTCTATCATGATTTGAAATTTATTGCATTTATTGCAGAGCAAATTTAGTATGCTTATTCATCACTTCGCAGTGATGGGCACTAGTCGTCTTGGCCTCGATTCCTGCAAACCTTTGGTCACATTCTTTTTAAACACAGAGTTAAGCATGTTCCTAAAGTCTACACTGAGGCAGGAATTTATCAGGCTAAGCTCTGCCTCCCAAGTCTTTCCTTGGGGAAGTGCTATATGCTGGCTTTGCATTGGGTGTGAAAAAGTAAAATAGATATTAGCAAAATATGTCTTTTCTTATTTGTAATTATAACTGCTTTATATGAAACACAAAGTGTAGGTTTTGAGCGGAAGAAATTATTTTTCTAACACATGAGATACTTGAGCTGCAGGACACTGCTAGTTGTGAGAGTATCTGACACTGGTTCACTGGAAACCAGTGAACAACTAAGGAGGCTGGGCTGAAAATTTGATTTAACAGTAAATAACCCCACCTATAGTATAAAAAAGAAGTTCAGGCATGTGAATGTCAGTGGCCTAAGTAATTAGAAAATATTATTTGGAGGTTAAAAGTAGATTACTAGAACTACTCAATTACTTCTTTTGAATATCAAGAGTGACTGTAAGAATCAGACGGCTAAATCTCCGAGGACTGAATTGTAATCCTATGTAAACATTTCTTTGACAAAGTTCAGCATAATTGCAGTCTTTAACAAAATCTCTGTTTTATAGTGTAATATATTTTTTTTAATGTTATAATACATGCAATGTTTGTGAAGCAAAGTACTTAAAACCATGATTTAGAAATAAGACTGTTAAAACCCAGAAATTCTTTAGGAATAAATGTTGGGCCTTGAGTTAATTTTCTAGATACTATGTTAATGAAAAGTAACTGAATTTCACCCTGGCAGGTTCTAAGCAGAAGACAGCTCTGCAGAACTGATTCTACATCTGAAGTGATGTACAGGGAACAAAACTTAGGCGCAGTTTCAGCGTCAGTTTTAAGATTTGTAACTAATCAGTCAATCTGGTTTTTCTCTTGCATTGTAAGTTTGTGGCAAGGAAATAGACTTTTTCAGAAAGGCTTTCAATGGGTGTTTGACTTTAGGACTCCAACAGCTCAGTCTTCCGTTTGTTTTAATTTACTGTTCATTACATTATCATTCTGAATGAATTATAAGGAAGCTTCTTGTTATCAAAGTATTCTAGTAAGACTAGGTCACAGCTTTCAGCTAAGGGAAGTAATTTAAGTTAGATCTTTTCCAGTTATCATATCTGCAATTACAGGGAACAGATTTTTCACTGTCAGACTTAATGTAGCCTGAACAATATCAGAGTCTCACAGAGGCTAAAAAACCCTTTACCTAATAAATTATTGTTTATTTTTCATTGCTGTCCTAAATAACCGTGAAATGTGTGGAAAGAGCAAGCCTATGTACCACCCAGGAGCTCTTCTCATCTCATTGATTCAGGTGGGAGCTGCAGGGACACGACACTCGAGCACACTCTTCACCCCTCTTTTCTGTACTTTAGTTTCCAAGGAAATCACAACTTTAACATATCTGGATTATTAGGGAAACAGGACTATGAAGCACAGAGCAAACACCTCTGCTGTGCAATCTAGGTAGAGACAACATGGATTGTTGTATCATTAAGGTACATCATTTACATATCCAAATAAAATCTGGGGGAAAATAAACCAACACAAACAGAAGCAGATTTGGACACCTTTTATAGCCGGGGGGCTTATATGGCCCAAGTGAATAGAATTTGGGGCTGAAGCGCACGGGAAGGAGCAAGGTCTAAGTTTGGGGGATTTTTTGTTCAACTGTTTCATGTTCTTGCATTTCTGCTTTGCAGGAAAGAGTACACAGAGGCAACTGCATCTTTGATGCAACACCAGCTAAGAAGTGGCACCACCACCAGGGCTATTATCTGTATCTTTAACCACACATCTATCTGTATATAGAGATATATAGTTTAAATACAACCTTGCAGTAAACAGTCCTGTCTGAGCCAAGTCATTTTTTTTTAGTTTTTCAGAGTGGACTCCTGAGAGTTGTTCGGCTGTTCTGTGACAATGTAATTAAAAGCGGAGCATTGTTTAGGGCAAATGAAACTGTCTTCATGAATAACTTATATTCTACAAGAGCTGACTTAGTGTCAGCTTATATAGAATAGCCAGAAAATAAAGTGATGGATGCCTCATTTGCACAGTTTAAAATCAGTGAGCATTGGTTTTTTTTTTTTTTCCACATGGGTTCCTTAACCAGAAAAAAAAATATTTGGCCAGATGGCTAAAAAAGAAGCAGAGCACAAGGGAAACAAGATGGCACCAGAAGTGAAACAAGAAGGCACTCGCTGACCTAGACACTGTAGAGTGGAATTGTTTTCTGCTTTTCACATGGATGAAATAGAGGTCTGCATCATATTTCTAGAAAAGGAAAAGCAAAAGTGTTTTTCCGAATGTCTCATGAGAGTTCATCTTTTCATCAGTCCACGTCTTTTATCTGAGACCACAATTCCAGTCCCAAATACAGATTTTTTTGCTATATTTCATGGGTTTTGTTAACTGCATTGCCACTGTACAAACCCCCTCCAGTAACAGGACAACTCCCCTCAAATCAGAAAATACTGATTTATGAAAAAAATCCACATTCCCTGTTTAACTAACTTGTTTTGAATATGTTTTTTATTTTTATGAAAGTAAAATCTGTTGCCAGGTTATTTTTTTCCAGTCTACCATAAATTTAAAGGTAAAAATTCTAGAGAACAATGGGTGGCGGCAGAATGACTTAATAGCTTTTTTGGAAGGAGACAGAAATTGGACTGTATAGCATTTATTAACAAACTTGAGTGAGATTGTAGGATACCCTCTGGATTTTTGATCTGCATTTTAACCCAGACTTTGGAGCACCTTAAGAGAGATTTTCATTCAGAGCACCTTTCCTTCATGTTAGGTTGTCTCCAGTGCATGAAGGGATGTGATCTGGAGGGCCTTGTAGGTGCTACAATGATATCCAGTGTGGGCATGTTCCACAAAGAGCACCGTCATGTTCCTTACTCATGAGTCTCAAGGTTTTGATATAAGAAGGTCTTAAAAATTGAGACTACTGAGCAATTATGTTTTATTTTTGCAGGTTTAAGGAACACTATGACTTTTTGATATAAAGAAACCCATATGCTTTTAGCTCTATGACATAACACTGCTTTCCAATAAATGCTTTATTTCCAGCAGTACCAGAGGCAAGAACAGAATCCCCTTTCCCAAATGAAAACAGAATGATTTTTTTTCTTATAGCCACAGATCAGAAAATAAGGCAGAAGGCCACATCTTTCTTCCTGTCTGCCCACAGGTCAGCAATAATATGTTAGTAAACACATTTGTCAATGCTCTGCAGCATAGCTACCCCATTGTATTGGCACCTTATCCTGTATATGATTGCAGGAGGGACAGTATGGAGCATCCCTACAGTAGCTCAGTGCCTGCAGGCTGTGCTGTGGGCAGTGCTGTGGTTTACTCTGTGTGCTTGCAGGCTGCGGGAGGAAACGGGAAGGTGCAACAGGAGTGGGTCCCCTTCGCCCAAGTGACCAGAGGCAGGCAAAGCGCTATGTCTCTCTCTGCTCCTGCAGCCACCTCCTCACTGAAAGGCTGGTGCAGAAGTTGGCTATGGACCACCTGATTTCCATCACCAGGACAGCATTCCCCTTCTTTCACCCCAGCAGCGAGTCAGGACCAGGGCTGTGAAGAGAAGCTCTTTTCTGTTTGTGTAAAGGGAATTTTTCACATCTTTAGCAGATAGCTGGGTTAGTGACAGGGTAAAAATGACAAATTACAAGGATAGTACTGGGAGACTAGTCTTAACAAGAAACTGCAGAGATCACCTATAATTTTTACTGAGCAGAACATGCTATTTTATTGTTTTCCAGTAATGGATCACGCTAATCTGAGTTTCTTTTTGGGAGAGGGAGACTTAGATGAAATGGTATTTGAGTGGAGGTGCATTTAATAACATTTCATAGCATATTATTTTTTACAACAAGCATAAAGCTTGTTATTTTTGCTTCTGTACCATGAGAAAAAAGACATTCTGAACACTATAAGACTACAGTTGTGGCATGACATTTTCACCTCTCTTCGTCTGCATCTTCAAAGCGGGGGTGAGGTGAGGGAAGCAGACAACTAGAAGTGAGCTGACAGTGTACCATTTCAGCTCAAATTAGAGGGTAAAACCTCACCCAAATCTTTCATAATACCTTGCCCTGCTGATAAGCTGTCCCTTCATTCGCCCATGCAGATCACCTTCACCCTGCTGTGCTCTGAGTCAGTCAGTCCAAGGAGAAGGGGTGGTGATTCAGGGCTATGGGTCCCTCTGAGATAAGTGTCACCCCTTTCTGGACCGAAAAGGAGATGAAGCATGTCTGATTGCCCCGGGGTCTGCACGTGTGCTCCTGACCTTGCTGATGAGTTTGTGCACACGTTCTTGCGGCATTGCTCAGAAGTGGGTCAGTTTATGGATGTCAGGGCACCTTTGGGTCCCCAGTTTTTGCTGTTGGCCTCCCGTGCCCTCAGTGTCCGTGCTTGGTGTTTTCTGGTCTGTCCAGTCCTGTGATCTGGCAGTAGTTAGCGAGGTGCACTGCTGTACAACGAGGATGTAACCAGTGCTTTTTGCATATCTCTTCCCAAAGCTGTAGGGAGAACAGGGTCTGAGCCCTGGGCGAGGTGGCCACAGAATGGGCTGCTGGGAGCAGGAACCTTCCAAGGAAAGCGGGATGGAGGAGGCTGTGTGAGGATGCATGCAGGCAGGTTATTTGCAGTCAGAGGTGAGAGCAGTAGTGGAAGTGTGATGTCAGGGTGGTAGGAACATGGACGAGGGCTGGGAGCCCTTGCAAGTATTCACTTGTTCCAACAGGCCTTTCACCGCGGTCACCTTGGCTGTGCAGTGCTCAGCATAAGCTGGCTCAGCTCTGCCGTGTACAGCTCCATGTTACGGCTTGGTCACTGTTAGATGAGGATGTAGATGTATGAAAGCGGGGTGTGATGTGGGGAAAACGTGCAGCTGAAGCAAGGTGAGTGTGCAGAGAGGAGAAAGCCAAAATATCTCTGTGTTCCCATTGATCTCTGAAGTTGTCCCCAGACACTTTTAGGTTAAAGAACTGACAATTACTTGGCAGATAACCTGCAGAAGCACCAAACTTGACAGGATTAGGAATTGTGTGTTCCAAGGATGACATGTCCTTGAACAGGTTTTGGGAAGCATTACATACACAAGTGCCATCCCTAAGCATCATTCATGCATGTCTGCTTGTTCGACTGTCAGAGCACTAAGACAAATATGTTGTTGTGGTCAAGGCGAGAGAACACCGACACTCAATTTCCAGCTGAGTTCTTCCACCCCATTTTTAAAGCAGAATGAACTGTTGATTGAGTGTAGTGGCGTGTTGCATAGATGTGTATTTTTTTTCCCAGATTTCTCCCTTGAGAGTCCAGTAACAGAAGCAACAAGTAGTTTACTGAACCCCTCATCAATCTCTCCAGCTTTTAAACACTGAAAACTTTTTACAGACAGCATTAACTTTGTTTAAATAAAGCTGGTATTCTATGATTTAATTAAACCAGCTCCCATATCTCTGTCACACTTAGTTTATTCTTTTTAGGAAGAAGTTTATGCTAACCCTAGTGGCTTATTAGCCACTTGTCAGAAGTGTAATTTTTAAGTTATTTAGGGAGACAATTATTTAGGGAGGCTGTATAACCATTCTTGAATTAGAGACTTGCCCACACAAGGAAATACATACAGAACAATTTAGACTCACCTTTAAAAATATAATAGCTATTTTGCCTAGATGCCCTGTGTGGACATTCAACACTATTTGTAAGAAGGGGCAATAGAAAGTTGGAACAGGCCATCAGTTTTCTGCTGCAGGATGTCTTAATTCACTAGATTTATGGAAAATTTGTAGCAATACCTGGCAAGATTATAGACAGACATTTTCATGGGTCTCAGAAGGATGCAGGTGAGAAAGAAAAAGGCAGTGGCCCTTCACTTGTGCTGGAAATCTCAGAGGAAATCACTATACCGGGTCTGGACCTCTGGGATTCCCAGCAGGGAGTTTGTTTGTCTTTAATACGTGTTTCCTTTCCTTCCTAGGCCATTTCGTACCAGTTCATGAATGTGGTAGGACTTCCTTAAGGAGATTGTAACAAAAACATCACAGGATGTCAGATTTTTTGCCTATATATCAGTTGTTGCATTGTTCTGATCAGTGTGGAAAATTCTGGGGGCTTGATTCACAAAGCACCTATGCTGGTGTCCATCACCAGGAGAGTGCCTGGTAGCAGCTCCTTCATTTTGAGTGCATTGCACCACAGCACAAGTACTCTGCACACTGTGTTAGAGCTGCAAGATGGGCCAGCAGAGCCTTACAACTGGGAGGTGTTGAGTCAAGGCTTTCAGACATGATGATTTAATACATCTGTCATAGAACCATAGAATAGTTTGGGTTGGAAGGGACCTTTAAAGATCATCTAGTCCCGACCCCTGCAATGAGCAGGGACATCTTCAGCTAGATCAGGTTGCTCAGAGCCCCATCCAGCCTGACCTTGAATGTTTCCAGTGATGGGGCATCTACCACCTCTCTGGGCAACCTGTTCCAGTGCTTCACCACCTGCATTGTAAAGAATTTCTTCCTTATGTCTGGTCTATATCTCCCCTCTTTTAGCTTAAAACCGTTACCCCTTGTCTTGTCACTACAGACCCTGATAAAAAGATTTTCCCCATCTTTCCTATAGGCCCCCTTTAAGTACTGGAAGGCCGCAATCAGGTCTCCCCGCAGACTTCTCCAGGCTGAACAGCCCAAACTCTCTCAGCCTGTCCTCACAGCAGAGCTGCTCCAGCCCTCAGATCATTTTTGTGGCCTCCTCTGGACCTGCTCCAGCAGGTCCATGTCTCTCCTGTGCTGAGGGTTCCAGAGCTGGATGCAGGACTCCAGGAGGGGTAGCAATCATGAGTTTGAACCCACCTGCTGTAAGAAAGAATCACTGACAAGGGCATTAATGCCAACTTGTTTATTTTTTCTTACTCTCCCTTGAGCACGTCAACCTTTACTAGGTATTAAGATTTTTCAGTTTCCATTTCTCATGCCAGTAGGTGTGAATTACAGTACTGAGATTTAAAATAACAAACACATAGTATGCAGTCTAAAATAATAGGAAATCTAGAACAACTCTATGGGCAGATGGTTTTATAACCCAGCATTCCAAGGAAGATATAATGCTATTCAGTCTTGAATTAAAAAAGGCAGGGATCCCTTAAACTTATTCAGCTATTGGGAAGTCCTCATTACAAACGATGAGCTCTGTATCTTTGCCAAAGTATTAATGTCTTTCTTCAGAATGGGTGAAATTAAATGAACACAGAGACCTTACGAGTTCTGAAGAGAACTATTTCCACAAAACCATATAGCAAAAATTGATGCTAAGAGGGTGACTAGATCTCTTATTTGTGACAACTGAAAATGCATGTGACTGCATCATTTAGAAGTGTTAGACTAATTTTGCTTCAGACAGACATTTGTTCAGTAGAATAATTGTAGAACGGTGTGTAGCATCTGATTAGTTCCAAGAGAATTAACTTTTTAATTATCATTTCCAAAGAGTGACCAGCCAGCAGTGTTTCTCCTCACCTTAACAGGATACCGGGAACTGCGAAGCAACAAGCAGTTAGAAATCAGAAATCATCCCCTGAATTTCCAATGAGCCTTAGCCTTTCTGTTTCACAGAGGACAATCATTGCATTTTTTTTTTACCCTCAGTGAAGTGCAGGTAAGTAAGTCATAACACTTAAGAACCTATATCTTATTCTACATTATTCTGCCAGATCTGAGCTCCTGATTCATAATACCACAGCCATCAGGCCTTTGGCTGAAGATGGAGGGAAACTGGTGATTAAAACATACCTTCCCCAGGACAGATTGCCTTGCTTATGTAAGTGATTGTGTGTCAGAATTTAATTCCTGTTCTGTTTTTGTGGTAACACTGAGGTAGAGACAAAAGTGTGTTACGGTGCTGAATCCTGTTTGGAGAAGCATGGGTTTCTTTTTCAGTTCGGCTCCAGATTTCCCATATTGCCTTGTGCAAGTCATTTAATCAGTCTGTGCTTTACTTCTTTGTCTAGTAAACCTGGATGGTAAGCAGCCCTTGGCTCACAGTTCTTGTCCAGAAAAATATCTGGTAATTTTGGATCCTCTAAAAGCTGTGGCCAAACAGAAAATGATGGAGCTGAAGGGACTGACTGAGCTCCTTTAGTTCTGCTAAACTGGAAAACAGGAAAAGGCAAATGACGAAAAAAGAGATAATCAGATGTATTTTTTTCAATGACAGACAGAAATATTTTTACACTCTGAGTACATTTCATTTCCTTTCCTGTGGTCACATATAAGCCAACTTTTCTCAAATGACTCCATATTGCTCTTTAATCAGCCTTTACAAATTGTTCAGCTTTTTTAAGCATTGTTCTAATGGAACCTTTGAGAAGAAATCAGCAAGTAGAAGAAAAGGTCTGACCTATTCCTATTTACAGTACTATCTGTTCATTCCTCCTAGTATGTTTCTCATGTTGAATGTGTTTTCATTTTACTTTGAAAACTAAATTTAAATGTCTTCATTGACAGGAAATTCGGGTTTATTGCCAATATGTGCAAAAAGCAAGAAATATAGCTTCTCTCCCCAGCAACAATTTTCTCTCTTGCTCAAATGTCACACATCGCTACCAGCCTTGGCAGTGCCTGGGCCTTTGGTGAGGTAGGTCATTGCATCACCACGAGGGCCATTGTAGTGCCAAATGGTTGAATTCCTTCCATAGTTCTTAACTGCTTTAAGAAATGTGGAAACATTTTTTTCTAAATACATTTTCCTCTCAGAATTTCTGTTCCACTGGATGTATTCCTACTGCCTTATGGCTTGATCTGTAGTCCACAGGGAGCCCGACTCAGTGGGAGTTTTAACACTGATTTCATTATTTACTTTGTTTCACTTGCATTATTGACTCATACTCACTTCAGCTCAGACCCTTAGGCTAAACACTTCTAAAATGTGGAACTCCTTCTGTCAGGAGCACCTCATTTTCAACAAGAGAGAAGGTTTCTGAGACCAGAAATATTAATATGGACCTGAATCACAGGAAAAACAATCTATACATTCTTGCTTATTCGGCACATTCTATACCTCCCAGAAAAGACATATGAAGCCAGATTTACATTTTTATTTAGCCATCTCTTAATTTAATCTCTCCATCCTTCAGTAATTTAAGCACAGAAGCTTTTCTCATGTTTTTCTCCTATTTGAGCCTTCCCTCCCCTGTTTCTCCTCAATCTCTGTAGCAAGCTAAACATTGGCATCTGCTGCTCCAGGAAATATTTTGTGGTTTTCCTAGTATCTGCAGGTGGCTATACTTGGCTGCATCTCCCAGCCCTACTGCTTCCATGTGTCTCTTATAGAAAGGTATAGAAGTAATAGCGTATGGAAGTAGCGTGGGTTGGAGAAAGAAATACCTGTTTAGGAGTTCACACTTCCCAGACAGAGCTTCCCGAATATTTTACCTCCCATGAAAATTTTTGAGATTTCTTCTTTTTTCCTGGTTTATACTGAGAGGAAAAGGACATCTTTTTGTGTTAATTTTATTTATTTATTTATGGGGTGAAGGCAGTAGCAGTGAGTAGTAGCTGAGTACTCAACGCATTCACATTGGATGCTGAAAACCCTAATAATATACTTTAGCCCAGGGACAAGACCCTTTCCTGCCCACATTTGATACAAGTACAGAACTGCTCACCCATTCTGGAGCAGAATTCTCTTCTATCTCTGATATCTGTCTTCTATCACAACAAAAAACCCAGCTCCCACGCTGCCCCATGGGAGACACTGGGAGATCTTTCCCAACATGTTTCTGTAACAATTATGCAGTTTTGATTAGTCAATTTTTTATGCTTTATTCTGCCTCCCTATCAGGTTTCTCAATTTGTCTGCTGCCTCTAATGCTGGTTCATCCTGTGGGTATGGACTGTTGCTTAATACCTTTCTGTCTCTGCTGCCCAATTGCATATAAAACAGGAGTAAGACATCCTTGGTTTCCCTGGGATGATTTACAATGATCATATTAGCTGCATTTTGATGTAGACATGTAAATAGATGGAAGAATGCTAAATATTACTCAAATTAAGAGTACAACTATAGGCATGCCAATAGGTTCTGGGCTGAATCAATTCCATTTTAAACAAGCATGTTTATTTATCGCTTTTCATGACTTTTTGCTTTCCGTAGTGGAGTAAAGATGGTAAAACTGCGTTACATATCATACGGGTATGTGTTTGTATGTATGTATGTTCAGCTTTTGATGGTTCCTTGAAAGGTTTGTTTGAGCAGTTGTTTTTTCACCCCAAAAATGCAATGGGTTATTTCAGATCGGGAAAAACTCATACTCACACTCATTTGTGTTTATTACCCAGACAGCATACTGTGAAGCTGTTACCAGATAAGGTCTTAATATTGCTGCAGTTTCTGTCCCTAAGTATTAAGTTTTTGTTGGTTTTTCACCTTGTTTGCAATGCAGCTTGCAGATATTCATGTCATTTACTCATAGTTACAAATCTACACATGACTTCAAGGTATGATTTTAAGGCTGGGTTGTACAAAAGGTAAACCATAGCAAAGTCTGTGTAAATTGCAATGCATCTGTGTAAAAGTGTCCATACTTGAGGTATTTCTCTGTTCATGGGGTTTTGTTGCATTTGGAGGCTGTCAGCTGAGCTGCTGAGGAGGTCTATGTTCATGTTGGTGATTTACACTGGTAGGCAGCTGAAGGCACCCAAAGATTTTGGGCACAGGAACATAGCACAGAACATTTTGCCTTTATGCTGTGATTTTTCCCAAGGAAGACTGTGAGCTCAGAATGAGCTGCTAAAGCCACCATAGCCGTAGCTACGTGCAGTTTGGTGGCTCATCTCCTTGCCACAGTGTTTCTGAGCTGCCCGTGAGCTGGTTATTGATGAAAGTTTAATCCATGTTCCCACCCAGAAGCATTGTGCAAAGATGGTTCTGGTAATGAAACGAATTGTTTCCTCCGGTAGATCCAGGTGGGTAGACGGGTTTGACCATACAGTTGGCAAGTTTGGACACACTGTTATGTGTGATGCTTTTCACAAGTTGCTGCAGTGTGATTGATCCCAGAGGTATCATGAATTAAACAGTGTTTGGTTCTGCTTGGCAAAATAAAGGTGACCAATGGTTTAGATTACAAATTCCATAAAAATTTTGTAATTAAATATGTTAAATTTTTCGTCCCCTTTTGATAATCTGACAGTCCTCACACCCTTTTCATACTGTGTTTTCTTGCTGACTCACCTCTTTTCAGCATCCCCTTTTGGCCTCTCAAATGCTTAGGCCAGGAGGAAGTGAGTAATAAATACAGCAAGCTTCTTTAGTATTGTAAAGATGTGAAACTCTCCATGTTCTTATGGGGGCATCATACTTCATAATTCATAAAAATTTCCTGTGGTTAGTTCAGGTACCTTGGTACCTTCAGGTTTACCTTGTTCTCATTAAAAGCCAAAGGCATGTCTTTAACACCCCCAGTGATTTTAATGGAAGCAGCTTCAAAGCTTAATAAAACACTGTATCATTTCAAAATTTGAGAGTATCTGGTTCCGATTATGAAAGGTTAATAACATTTTAAATTGGAACTACAAAATATTAATTGTGCTTCCTCCTTAAGTCAAGTGCACTTTATGTCTGTTTCTATGGCGATGATAATTAATACACAGGGAACGGTAACGGGCTCAAACAGTCTGGATCCTGCAGTGAGCTGAGCAACTCCTGGAAGGACTGAGGGTCCTCGACTCCTGGCAGCGATAAAGAGGAACAACTCAAAGGAAAACCGCTGCATTTTGCAGGGTCGTGGTCTTGCAACTTTTGCCAATTAGGAGGAGAGTCTGTTGTACAGTACTGCATAATCCTATTAAAAGCCACCAGATGGGACTCCACAGCAAGTGGCAGCACCAAATGTAAAACATCAGTCCTGTGAGGTACAACAGAGTCTCAGTTCCTATTGAAGTTTGCATGGTTAGTGCTTGTCAGCTTAGATGCCTACCCGTATGACATCCAAATTTCTACTCAAAACTCTGCTACGTGATTCCCACAAAAGCATTCCAATGCTGGTGGCAGAGAAGCGAAAATGAGCAGGGTGATAGGAAATACAGCTAAAGTGCCATTCAGGAAGCCAGGGAGGAGAAGTGGGTTTTACTTCTGTTTTCAAACAACTGGTAAGTGAAGATACTTCATGACTTCGTTCCTATTCATTTCCTATTTCCTATTCCAGTGGATCCAGGAATTTTCAGAGTACATACATACAAACTCACTCAGAATATTTGTATATGCATCTTATGTACATATGTGCTAGGAGCTCATTTCTTCTTCCTCAGAAAGCAGAAAAAGCAGGTTGGATAGCAGGATTTCAGAGGACCTCACTTTAGAAGTATTTTTGCTTTAGTTCTCTGGTAAATGAAACTGTGGGTTTTTTAATATGTCAATGATAACTGTATATATGCTATTGAAATTGAATTGATATGTGTCATGTCATATGTGTACAACAAATCACATTGTTGTACATGTTTTTCAGACATAAATGGACAAAGGGTCCAATTTAATCAAAACTGAAATTTGATTTATTTAAGAAAATAGTGCACAGAAGATCATTCATCTGAGATTTTGAATCCTTCTGTGGCTGGAGGGTTCCTCTGATTCCTTGCAAGAGAAGACTTGCACCCCAAGCCTATTCTCCAAACCAGTATGAACATGACTTAGTGTTTTTAGGTCAAAGATGAGACTCTTTTCACAGGTCTGTTGATGGGATGGAGTAGAATATGTAGCTGGAGGTGTAATTTTATAAAATTATATTTCTCTCCTGTGCTTCTGCTATAGAGTAGAAGTAGTAGGAAGTGTCTCTGTTATTCATGAGGGTAAATTAAATTTAATTCACCAAAAGAACTTAATAGAATCACTGGAAATATTAAGAAAGCATGTTACCTATTAAAATGAAAAAGACTCATCTTTTATTTGTTGTTTTAAATTTTGGTGTAAAAATACAGGTGTAAAGAAGTGTGAAGACTGGGAAGGATGTTTTTTTCTTAAACAGGCGTTTGCCATATTAGTGGCTTATTAAAGCAGGACAGGCATTTAAAAGCACTTAAGCAGAGTGCTTATCAGGGTTACTGAAACAAAATACTGCTGAATTCTAAATTACAAACCTTGTCAGGAACCCACTGTTGGACTGTGCCTTTTTAACTCTCCTTCAAGAGATACAGTCTGCCTTTGTGACTATCAATGTCAGAGAAAAAGAGCACAACATAGGCAGCTCTGTAAGGTTCTTTCACAAAACCTTCAAACAGTTAAAACTTTCTAAATGTGGTAACATCTTTGTTAGATAGGAACCTGTGTCACCCTTGCTCCCCAGTCGTACAGAAGTACTCAGCACTGGTTTTGCAATTGCCTTGAACCTAGGGTTTCCTGATGGAAAGATCCAGAACAGAAGCCCGTGCCTCCATGTGTCGTGGGAAGCCAGGGCTCAGGCAGTGGTGGCGATGGCAGCAATTGAGTGATGGCATTACTCTGCCCAGTGATGGGTAAAGGGACAGCGGCACACCAATTTGCTTGGTTTTTACAAGCCTCTAGACTCCATATGTAATTAAAGAGACTTTTCATATTTAATAGTATTTATCTTGTGTGTCAGATAACACTTGTTAGAAGTCATCAGCTTTTCATTACCAAGATCATTAATACTATTGGTGATACCGTGACTTGAATAGCTCTTCACTTGTTTGTCACAGCTGCAAATTGACTTTCTAATGACTGTTTCAGTTGTAAATTTGCCTTTTCAAGAACAAACTCAGAAGTATCAGACTTGTTGCTTGCCTCAAATTCTTTTATTGACATTTATTTTTGATGTAAAGCAGTGTTAAGCTAGTGATTTTAGTGGGAAGCTCTCTTCTCGAAGGTCCTATTTTCAAATAGGTATCATGCCGCCCAATGGAGCAGCTTTTTCATGCATCCAAATTTTGCTGATTTCCCCATCTGTTCCCCCTGCTGTGATAGAACACCTGGCAAAGGGACCAGATCCTGTTTTTTCCTGCATGTGCACACTTTGGCCTGCTAACCTTTGCATTGCTACTGCTGTGTGTGATGGAAAGGACAAAATTGTGCTGGGCTGGCAGGCAGGAAACCTGCCTGCTCTGTGCTTTCACTTTTACTTGCAAACTGACCCAGTGAGTTACTGGGAGGCATCAGACAGTATTCTGCTGCTCTTTCAGAGCACAAGGTCAGGTTAAGGAGTGTGTTTGTTTTTTTTTTTTTTTTTCCATCTTCATATACAAAAAGCTCTCAATATGAATTTGATCTCGTACTAGGCTTTAGGAGAGGTAGTTTTAGATCTTAAAGCCAAAAATAAACCAGTAGGTCATTTAGTTTTGCATCTTATGAAAGTCAAGCTGTGAGTTTCTTCCAATTCTTTAGCCAGACTCAGATCTTTGATTAATACATAACTTCCAGAAGACATCAAGGAATGGAGAGCACAGTGCTTTTAGTTTGTTCCCATTGCTCATCACCTTAATGTGACTTATTTTTGCTGGTGTAAATATTGCTCCAGTTTCTGGACTTAAGAGACCACCTCTGCACTATGAGACTGCTATTCTTACCTGCACCCAGTAAGTGCAATGTTCCCATCACCTGCCAGTGTAGACAGATAAGGCTCAAAGAAATACTTTGACTTGCAAGTCTACTCCATCAGAGTTCTTATATTGCTTATACTTTCTTAGATTGTGAATTACTTGTGATAAGCCTGTGTAGGCTTCATTTTACAAAACCAAAGAGGAAATTCAGAACCCCTGTTATGATACAAGATGTTACAGATAGATGCTCACTGTGTTTGCAGTGAGTGCTCAGGTTGGAAGATGGGGGCAGGGGGCTTGCCACCTGAGGCTTGACATGGAGAATGTAGTGTTATGGGGAGCCTCTGGTTGGTAAAGATAAGCCAATGTACTGTAAATGCAAAGAGTGTATCCTCAGATTTGGCTATGCTAGATGGCAGCTGAATGACAGCAACGAGCCAGCTTTAACTCTTCTCATGCTGTCAGCCGGCACAAGGTTATATACTGTCAGAAGACTACTTTTGAGGTGGAGGGTCAAATCAGAAAACATAGAATATAACCAAAGCAGTTCTGCATTCAGAAGGTGATTGTTAGAGGCAAAATAATTCAGCTTGGATGTTCAGCCCATTTCTTTGGTGTGTGAACTGGAGCTGAGGCGTCCTTGCTGAAGGTGAGAGCCAAGCCGGAGAGATCAGCCAGGCCTGCAGCTGAATCCAGTGCAGTAGTAAGCACTGTGGTCTTGACCCAATAAAACTGTCAGGACCAGACTTAAATTTGTGGACCTTGGAAGTCCTCTGCCTGGGCACAGAGTGGGGTGGGAGAGGGCTGTGAGCTCTGACTACCTCAGTGTTTGCTGTGGTTGTGTTGGTGCTCCCATCACTTTTACCTTGCACAAGGGGTCTTGGAAGGGAGGTGGTTGAGGGAACCTTTCCCCTAGCATGTCAAGAGCAAGCCAGTTTGGTGGAGAACCCTGGGGTCTGTTAGTTAGTTTGCTCATCAAGAGGGCTGGACATTTGATTTCTGCACTTGTAATCTTGGTAGCACAGAAGAAATTGCTTTCTCCCTTTGTTGCCAAGACATAGTATAACTTATTCACAAAGAGCCTCCCTGTTCAAAGGTCTTTGCGTTAAAAGCCAGTCAAACATAATTTGGACATTAATTGCATTGGATGATCAGATATGTTGTGATCCCACAGTGCTGCTGAATTATTTCATTTGGTTTTATGTTTAAACCAGTCTCTGTGGAGAACTCTGGCATGCTTCATATATTCCTACTTCATATATATGGTGATGCAGTGAGACAGTAAGGGAGTTCCACAAGGATATGTGTGTAGGTAAGGTTTTGTTGTATATAGGGAGATGGAACTGTAAGAATCCCCTGAGGGTATAAAAGCTTGAGAGTAAGCTGTCAGTGCAACCCAGAGCGATTTGATAGACATCTGTGGGAGGACTGAGTGTTCAGTGTAGGAAAATGGAGGTGCATTTGTGGATTCCCAGTCAAAGGGCACCTTGAGTGGGAAGGTTACCTGCTTTGTTGGGTCACATTAAAAGGATCGCAGGAGTTGCTAGTCACTGAGGTAATTGACCCACAGAAAATGACAAATCAATATGAAAACCGTGGCCTTTACAGTGGGAGCAGCAAATGTTCCCTTTTACAGGCAGCAATTACTCTGTATGGGGAAAGAGAGTGCTGCGTTTCCACCTAACAATACAAAATAAGATGTGAAAAAGTTACACGACCTTGGTAATTTTCTCTTGCAAAGCCACAAATGATTTCCTTGGTATCAAATAGTGAACATGTAAATAGTTTGTAATCAGAAAAGTGCTTTAATAATAACAGTCATTTTAGATTGAATGAAATAAAATACCCTTGACAGTGATAAATCAACCTGTTACAACCTCACTCTAGTGGTGCCAGTGGCTTTTTGCAGAAGAGATGGCAACAGACATCCACGACAAGGATAAAAGAACACAGAGAGAACATGGCAACTGAAGAGAAAAAGATACCATAGCAAAGTTATCTACTACTCTCATTTTTGCTCTCGTGTGGAAATAAGAAAAACGCTTGTACAAACTCAATTAGTTTTATCATTACAGGAAAAGAACTGCTACTCTCTAGGGTGCATATGTATTTGTGCATGATCAACATGTGGACCATCATACACACTTGTGTACAATTGCCTTCTGCTAGAAAAAAATAAAAAAATTGCTGGAATTACCATGCATATTGTTGAAATATTAACAGAGTCCCATGTAATCCTTCCATTGAGGGTTTAGAGTGGGATTAATCTCCAGAGTAAGATACCTGACTGAAGATGTCAGCATGTGAACTTGGTGTGTAAAATACCTACATTTAGGTGTCTTACCTGGAGAAAAGACCTGTCCCTGCAGCTCTGAGACAAAGTAATCAATCAAAGCTTGATCCTCAGTGTTGCTAAGAAGCTCCAAGTAACAGTTGTGATATTTTAGAATGCAGTTGCATGACTCTTTGTTAATAAACTGATGGAAATTGAGAGGGAGGATGATGGGGCAGCTTAAAAACACAGCAGCTAATAAAAAACCCCAATGAAATTGAGCTTTTGTTGCTAACTCCTCGTTTCTTAAATAGCGTGGGAAAAAAAAAAAAAAAGTTATGTTGATGATGGGGAGAATTTGCTCCATATTGTAGTCCTAACTAATAAAATGCTACAATAATGCTGGGAAATGGAAGATTTTAGCTCCCATTTTATGAGTCATCTGAGCTTTCAAAGTAATGAGTGTATATGAACATCTCCATTGCTTAGGGCTGGATGGAAGTTTAGATAAGTGACCTTCATATCTTATGGTTTAATGCTGATGATTCTCAACTGTACGTAGTACCATCTGTAAGAAGATGTAAAGGTCTTTTTGTCCATATCCCTGCCTTTAGTTGGTGTTGAGGAAAATAATTTTCCCGTTTGACTTCTTATCTTTGTGCTCTTCTCGGACAGGGTAGATGTCTCGTTTCTTTTGGTGCTTCAGAATTCTTGTTTGTATCGCATTATCCCAGATGTCAAAGTCTCCTCTTATAAATCTGCTATGACTGCATCATTCCCCTCTGCCTTCCACCCTGCATACTAATTTACCTTTGTGTGACCAGAGTAAGAAAGAAAGGAGGAAAAAAAGGGAAGAGATGCAAGGGAATTTCTGTTGGGATGGCTCGTACACCTAATGCCAGAGGGAAAGCAAAACACACTATCTCTTGCTGAAGCATGAAAAATCAATAAATCCTTTGGTTTCTGTAGGATGGCCTCATTTCTCCATTTGGAAGAAAGGAAACTCTCCTTCAACTGCCTCCAAGGGGGGAGTGCACCCATGCTCTTCTCTCTCTGAGAGGTGAAGCCTCAGGGCTTGTGGCAGCAGGCCCTGGGGATCCCACGGCCTGGCCTGGCCTCTGCGTGCAGAAGGCCCCCGGCCTTGGCCACACTCAGAGCTCAGGGGCTGCCCCCTCGCCCCTCCTCGAAGCAAGGCATCACTTGTGCGAGTGGCAGGGTCTTGCTGCTCCTGTCGAGTTCTCGAGTTAGGGTTTTTCATTTTTACTTGTAACCCAGCTTTTGCTCAACTGGTCCCTTTCCTCTTTCCTGCTGTGAGCATACTGGTACCAGTGACTGTGCAAAGAGCAACGCACCTGTTCATTTCTTTTACAAATTGCTAGAGGACATTA
Source organism: Podiceps cristatus (assembly GCA_000699545.1). NCBI lineage: Eukaryota > Metazoa > Chordata > Aves > Podicipediformes > Podicipedidae > Podiceps > Podiceps cristatus. The sequence goes on along the minus strand of KL271374.1, from coordinate 20,091 downwards.
CAGCATCTCTTTTTCCATGATTTTCCTCATTGCAACATTCATGGAATGGTACATCCCTTTGCGCGTATGTGCAGATGGTCATGGTCTCTGCCGCATGATCAGATGATTTTGCTTACTGTTTTTAATGTCACACTTACTCTTCTTGCTTCAAGAGCTCCAGTTTCATGGATCCATATTCCCCTCCCCTTTCTGCTCTTTGCCTCTACCCTTTTTTTTTTTTTTTTTTTTTGTTTGTAATGGACTGTCAACATGTACAAACTGACCAATTTGAGAGTATAGTAAACCAAGATATTCTGGAATAACTTCCTGCATGAACAGTCTTCTAGAAAGTATTACAGAATAAATGTCCTGTTTCTAAAGCTGTACACTATGTTCTCAAATCTTTGGAAAGCTTTGGAAAGCTTTGGAAAGTATAATAATTCTATAAAAGAAATAAGAATGTATAAAATGAATGTGAAAAAGCTTTAATTTTAGCGTAAAGCGGGAAATAGGTCCTAGGGCCAAGCTGGAAAATGCTTAGTGGCATGATAAACAGTAGGAGATAAAGTAATGACTAGAAAATCCAGGATGTGTTAATACAATGAGTGACTGTTGGCTGAAATCTTAACACTATGTGAAGGATTAATGGAAAATGTCCTAGCATACCAAGAACATATTAAATGCACTACTTTACCATTAGGACGATTTGGATCTGTTTGATACAAGCATTTTATTAAAGAGTACTTGTAAGCAGCAAAAAGGCAGGCAGGCTGAGACATGGTGTGTCTTTAGAAACCATCACACTTCTCCTCCTCGCTGCTGGTTCCGGTGTGATCCATGCTGCCCTGCTGGGCTCTCTCCGTGAAGTTCTTTTGGTGCTGTCCCTGAGGGGATGCACGTGGAGACACAGCAAAGGAGAACGTGTAACTGTAGTATCTGGGAATGTGTCCTGGCTTCAGGGCCCGTCACTGCATCTCCATCAGCTTTCATCCCAGAGACACAAACCAGTATTTTGCTCTAACATCTGAAAATCTGAGCAGCTGGGGCTTCTTGGAGGCTGCTGCTCACCATTCCAGTGAAATTGCCTGCGTGGTGGCTGACTGCAAGCACAGCCCCCAGACAGCCCATCGCGCCCCACCAAGACAGGCAGCTGCCGCCAGTGCCTGTGGGGGGGTCTCTGGGGGAGCCCTTCTGCCGGAGCAGGGCACTCCTGTGCTGGGAGGTCCCTCTGGAGAGTTGAGGCAGGTGTTGGGGAGCAATGGGGCAGCTCAAGGATGGAAATTGCATCCATCCTCAGCTTGGAGAGGAAGATAGGCTTTGCCACTGTGAGGAACATTAGATATCCAAGACATGGAAAGTGGGAAGGAAAAAAGGAATCAAGAATATAGGAGAGTGAGGATGAAGTGGAAGTACCAGGGCAGAGTGTGAGAGAAAGGAAGGGGAGAGCACCGACAGAAATGGGATATGGAGAAGGATAAACATAAGGCAAAGGGGCATGGGAATAGAGGGTCTTCACTGGTCCCCATTCTCTTGCCAAAGAGATGGGAATGGTCCCTCCTATGAAGAGATGCCTCATCTTCCATCAGCTCCTGGCCATGTGTCTTTTCTTCCCTCCTCACCCTTTTCCTAAATGTAGTCTACTTTTTCACTTATAAAATTTGTCATTCTCCTTACCAGTATTAGCATTATCAGCAATATCTTTTTTGACTAAGGTGGCACTTGGAAGCCATACACAGGTTGAAGTCTCCTGTGGTAAAGATTGTCCTCTGAAATCTGCCTGAGGCAAAAAGGCAGCTGAGGAGGAGGGGAGGAGAGGGAGAGATCAGGATAGGGTGGGGAAGGCAGAAAGAGAACTAATGTGGTATGAGGAGATGAAAACATTGTGTGTCTTATTTTTTTGCCAAGCTAACTCAGCTCTCCAGGTGTGACCCTTTCGGAGTGTTATCCTGTGAGTGACACGGGTGCTTGACCATTGTCTCTCACCTGGAATACTGCGTCCAGCTCTGGAGCCCTCAGCACAAGAAGGACATGGAGCTGTTGGAGCGGGGCCAGAGGAGGCTACAAGAATGATCCGAGGGCTGGAGCAGCTCTGCTGTGAGGGCAGGCTGGGAGAGTTGGGGCTGCTCAGCCTGGAGAAGAGAAGGCTGCGGGGAGACCTGATTGCGGCCTTTCAGTACTTAAAGGGGGCCTATAGAAAAGATGGGGAAAATCTTTTCAGTAGGGACAGCGGTGATAGGACAAGGGGGGATGGTTTTAAACTGAAACAGGGCAGGTTTAGGTTGGATATAAGGAAGAAATTCTTTACAATGAGGGTGGTGAAGCACTGGAATGGGTTGCCCAGAGAGGTAGTGGAGGCCCCATCCCTGGAAACATTCAAGACCAGGTTGGACGGGGCTCTGAGCAACCTGGTCTGGTAATGGTGTCCCTGCTCACTGCAGGGGGTTGGACTCGATGGGATCTGGGGGTCCCTTCCAGCCCAAAACATTCTATGAATCTATGACTCTATGATAAGCTACTGCCATGTGGAGGCCACACAAGGCTGGTCCACCAGGTGTGCCCACTGGCCCCACTCAATGTCTGCCCTGCGAGGCAAAGCATGCTGCTCTTGGGGTGGGGGACAGGTCTCCTTCCAGGGCTCTTCCCTCACTGGTTTGCCTATGGAGCTTGCTAGCAAAGACATTGATTGTGAGGAAAAGATATGGGCTGTCTTTTTATTAAAAATAATAAAAAAGGCATGGAGACCCTCTGTTTTCAGACCAGTTGCTTCATTGCACCGCTCAGGCACAAAAAGCAGGTGCACCGCTTACTGTAAGCACATCTGGTAACAGAGGCTGTGTGCTTTGCCCAGGCAATCCCATAAAGGAAATTCAAAGATTAAAGTTTTTTTAATGTTTCTTTTCCTTTTGTATTACTTTGCTGCTGTTTTAAGTTAAATGATTTTGCAGCTTAGATTTAGATGCACACTGTGTTCAAACTGGTTGCCACTGGCACCAGATTTAATCTAAACATCATCTGGAATTTTCTAAACCAGCTAACTTTATGATGCAGTTAAATATACTTCATTTTTTAGGAGCTGTGACTGTTGTCAAATAAGGGAATATTTTACAAATTAGTTTGAGCAGAATAGGAGATACATTTACTGCAATGTTCTTTTTGTAATAAAATGTAAACAGAAATTATAGCTAGAATGCTTTTGTAAATGGTTTTAGGATTCCACTCTTACCTTGACAAGCAAATATTTTAATATGTCTTTTTTTCTCCATGGTGGTGAGACAATACATCAATAACAGACCAAATAACTTTGTTTTATATTGGAGAATATTATTGGAAAATCTATTATTTGAAAATTGGCAAATCTTCATTTTTCAAAATTGTGTCTGAGTTTTAGCAAATCCCATCTTAAATTTTGTGAAAAAAAAAAAATCCCCAACACTTGACTTGCTACCTTCAGAAATTTTGCAGATTTACAACAGGGGAAAGCCACAGTTGCTCCTGGCTCCGTCTGCTCAGCCCACTCTTTTTTAGAGCTTCTCACCCCTCCTGTTGGATGGCTCAGCTGTCTGCTTGGCTCCCATAGCTTGTAGCCTGTTGTACCGAGGCAATGTGAGATGAGTACCAGCTTATCTTGGTACGTGGTACATAGCCTCAACATAAATGTCTCTCACCTGTACAGTGGAGGAAGAGAGGGGGAGCAGAGAGCTGGAAGTGGGAACCACGTTTGCCGTCCCAAGGTAGACAGTCCTCATTTGTTGATCGGAGCCCCGAATCCCAGGTAGTTGGCACAGCTATGGATCTGCCTCAGGCAGCTCTAATCTAGATGAAAAATGGTATCTGGAGGTTTTTGTCCTTGAATTTTAGTCAGAGCTAGATGATAGGGATATATTGATTGCTATCATAATAAGGACAGAACAGCTACATGAAATGTAAGAAATGAAAACGTGACAGTGCCTGGGGAGGAGGAATCTCTGTGGCAGAAAGCAGGGTATGCTTGCCCCGGTGAGTGCCTCTTAGTAGCAGCCAGTAAGCCATTTCAGCACAAAGCAGACTGGAAGGGGACGCTTGCTGCAGCCGAAGGGGCTGCGTCCTCTTCATACCTGCCCCTGGGCTGGTCCTCCGAGTTTCCCCGCAGTGGGAGCTCGGCTTCCCGCTCCTCGTGTGGGTTTGCACTTACGAGGCATGATTTAGTGTGGGTACAGAACTGAGTCAGATTTAATTTGCGAGTTTACTGCCAGACCTGATCCAATTTTTAAGCCAGCTGTATAGCACTGATTTAACAAGAAATGGAAACCATTCAAAGCTCTCTGAATTTGGCAGAAATTAACAATTTTGGCTGAGTGTTACTGTGGGGTTTGGACTAATTCAAACCTAAAGCTCACAGTGAAATTCGGGAGGCTTGAATCCATGCCAAGGGAAAGGTTTGCATAGATCTTTGCAAATTGGAAGTGTCAAGGTTTCAACAGCTCTGCTTGATAAGTGAGTAAGGAGAGATTTCCCTCTGAAGTCGGCATCTCTCCTGGAATCCAGAATGAATGTGTCATGGCAACATATCACACCTGATAACATATCTTCGTTAAGCAGCTTTATCTGAATGGGTCGTTAATGACATAAACAATAGCAATTATAAGTATTGATATTACATTGACAGGCTGTGAAACTATTTGGTGATTCATTCTCCTAAATTAGCTATTTTCTGCTATGCACTGTGAATTGCTGATAGCGAAACAAAAATAACTTAAGAAAAAAGAACTGTCTTGGGGAACAATACTGGGGGCAAATATTTGTGTAGGGATTGGAGCTGGGTGTTGTACTCCTTCCAAATACGTTATGGCTGAAACCAGTCCTCTTTTCTGTATGTGATTTGTGCGTTCATTTCTGTGCAAGTATTTGTTAGTTAAAATTAGTTGCCAAATTGTTTGAATAGTTCTTAGGTATAATGGTTGTTTGCAATTTCTCGCAATGAATATTTAGGATGTGCAAAAATTTTTATCAAATGGTGTCCGATCCCGCCCTTAATAGGGTAACTGAAACAAAGCAAGAAGGGGGACAAAAACTCAACAAAACCTAATTGACAAGACTATATGAAGTGCAGACCAAACATTGTTCACACACTGATAGTCATGCATGCAGACAGCTGTAGGTATTTGTGTGTAAAGCAGCCACTTTACAAACATTCAGGTCTACCAAGAATTATTTTCAGGATTTTTTTTTTTTTTTTTTTTTTTGTGAAAATAGTACCGTAGGTAGCATGAGGCACTTATAAAAACTGTTCAAATTATGAAGAGGTGAACACAAAGAATAAAATAAAATATAAAATCTGAGTTATCCAGGCAGTGTTTGCATTGAAGAGTTAGAGCTTTGGGTGTTCACACTAATACTGAAAGGTCAGCCTTTTAAAAAAAATTTGATTTCAGAAACTAACTGTAGGCTACTTTTTTTTTTTTTTTTTTTTTTAAAAAAATTAAGATTTCCACTTCATCTGCAAAGTATTCTGTAGCTACTAATGTGTACCATTGGAAAAATACTAGCACATGGAAGAGAAGATATGGGAAGAAGAATTTATCTTCAGTGAGATTAATGGAGTACTACTCAGTACTGTTTTATTGTTCTGTAACCCCAGATTTTAACACCTGATCTGTGCAACAGTCACAAATGGCTGGTTGTCTTACCTTAAATCAGAGTAATTTGTGATACTGTTTTAATATTTGTCTCAGTCACATAATGTTAATTACCACAGTCCTATCTCTCCCCTTCTTACTATTTTTGTCTGTTTACCAGTGATGTCTCAGCATAGCTGGTAAGCACCCAGTAAGCCCATGGGGCACTGTGGCAGGACACCAGGTAGTGCCACATCCTCTGATTCTGGCCTGGGCCTCACACCTGCACATTAGTTTCAGTTGCACTTCACAGGCATTAATAATCACGATTTAAATAGCCTAAAACCGAGTAATGAGCTCACCTGAATGCCTTTGTAAGAATGTTTATCAATCATTAGAGAAATAGTCAAAAAAAAGAAAAATTAGCATGCCAGAAGTTGTGTAATAAACCCTGTAAGACTAGATATTAGAAAGATTAAGCTGCTCTTTCACTACAGCAATATATATCTATAATAAGATGCAGTTGCTTCTTACAAATGCGCCACAGATTAATTAGTTTCAGAATACTGCAGCTTGGTCGCAGTACCTTAAACGCTCTTGAAAAACATTATCCATGATAGGGGAAGCAAAGTGAGTATGCAGGAGGGACACGGATAAAAGCAAATAAACTTGGCTTGTCACATTGTTGTATTCTGGGGAGACAATTTCTCTTTAATGACTTTTCACTCAAAAACCCTGATAGGATGTTACAGACGTGACCTTCACTTGTAAAATTTGAATGTGAATAAGTAAGTTAAGGAGAATAAAGTTGGCAGAATATGTATTTCTTAAAAAATATGTGCAGTGTTTGAAGACCCTGGAGTAAATACTGTTTTAATTTCTCCCCGTCCTGCTTTATGTATAACTTTTTAAGTAGTTCCAATATTTTAAACCAGATGTGCTGGGCCAGAATTATTCAACTGTTGCACAACTTAAAGAGAACATGTGCTGTGTGTGCCTGCATAAGTAAGTGCTGTGCTGTGCCAACACTTTCTCTTTTCTCTTCGTGTGTTTTCTTCAATTCATATCCCTCAGGAAAACAGAAGTGCATGGAACTGTGTATAAAACACATGACAAAAAAATCCAAGCCATGCATGATGCATTATGTAAAGGGAAGACATAGTGGTGTAGTATAAAGAATTTATCAGCACGAATATGAGATGCCTGCATTACACAAGGATAGCAAAAAACAAAGCTAAATTATGTAGGTCATCCCAACAAGTACCAAAAAATCCTCATGCAGAGACTGTCCTTTGTTATGTGACACACAAAAATTGTTTATATTCATTACTGGGACTTTTTGTTTCTACTTGTACATAAAGGTTGATATTTATAATAAGGTTTATCTCTAGAAGCATGACGTGCATTCAAACAAACCATATGCCACGATGTGGGAGAACCAGAATACTGGTATTCAAAGCCAAAGGAGCCAGAAGAATTCACTGGGAGTGAGATGGAAAGACAACGCCTCATAGAACCACCAGATTTTTCAATCATTAGATATCTGTATATTTCAGGAATTTGTAGCTGACCCAGAACTGAATGATTCTGTCCTGGGAGACAAGTATTCTTCAAGGAAGAAGAAGGAAGTATTTAATTGTGAGATAATTTAAAAATTATTTTTTAATGTAGCGGTTTTAACATACTCCCTGCTTTTGTTCTGAAATGATTAACAAAAAGAGTGCAGGTGGTATCACAGGCACAAAGTGAAATTATCTCCTGGCTATTACTTCTAGGCATGCTTACATTATTGTTTGAACTCTAATTTTCGTAGACAATCCTGAGTAACTACAAGCTCATTTTCCCTTTCCTTCAACTGTGATATTTATTGACCTATAAATTACTCCTATAATTTTGTTTCTCTAGTTGTGCTGTTGTGACAGCACTTTTTAGTTACAATAATCTCACTGATAGCTGACAGTAATGTGTACCGTGTACATGTGGACCCGAGGCAAAAGTATGACTTGCATCAGAAGTGATGACATATCAGATCCTGGTAAATTCAGTGGAGATAATTACATATACTTTTCCTCATAAAGCTTTCTCAATACTTCTCTAGGATGGATTGAGATGTGGATTGCTTGTTCCACCCTTGCCAAAGAGTTGCAATAAGAGATGCCAATGGCTGTGGGGGTCCAGTGGCTGTTCCAGAATTTATGTAGGGGACACTCCCTTAACTATGTGCACGCAAATACGTACAACCAGGGAAACAAGCAGGAGGGTCCTGAGCACCATGTGCTGTCACAAACCTACAATGTTGTTGGAAAAGTTGAGATGTGGTGGGACAGTTTGCACATCTGGAGGGTGGTGGTTAATGGACTGTACTCTGCCAGGAGGCTGGTAACAAGTGGGGTACTGCAGGGGTCTGTCCTGGGACCCGTCCTATGCAGTATCCTTATCAGTGGAGATGATGGACTGCACTCTCATCAAGTCTGCAGGTGACAGCAAATGGGGCGATCCGTTGATGAGCTCAAGGGCAGGGCTGTCATTCAGAGAGACCAAGACAGGCTGGAGGAACAGGCCAACTTTATGAAATTCAGTGGGGAAAAATGCATAGTCAATAAACTCTAGAAATGAATTCCTCTGCAAGTAGAGGCTAAGAGACCAGGCCTGGATCAGCTTTGCAGAGAGACTGCTCTGGAGGGACTAATGATAGCCCCCTAGTACCTATGGGGAGGTGGTTGAGAAGAGGAAGCTAGACAGACAAGGGGCATTGGCTGAAACAACCAAAAAAGGTTCAGATGGGATATCAGGAAAAGGCTCTTCCCCAGTGGGCCAACGAGGCAACCCCCCCATCCAGCTCAAGTTATCCCATGATAATTGACACAGGTTGCCAAGAGAGGCTGTGGAGTCTTCATCCTTGGAGATAATTTATAAGACATCTGGACATGGATTTGGGCAGCCTGCTCTAGGCAACCCTTCTTTAGCAGGGGGTTGGATTAGATGACCTCCACAAGTCCCTTCTAATCTCAACTATTCTGTGATTCTCTGAACCTCTGATCCTATCTCAGGATGTAATTTTAGGAAAAAATGCAGTATTAGAGAGGCTTTTATTCTGTGTGTTCTAGATCCTCTAACATAGCCAGGTCCTTGAGACTGTAAATTTATCCTCTTCGAAAAATTTCAGAATTTGTTTCCAAGTGATTACACTGCAAGACTAGAATCGGCGTTTTCCACCTCTTATGTGCACGATGCAACCACAGTTCTGTCAGGTCTTTTTTTGTAATCACAAATAATATGTTGCTGACTGCGCTCTTGTTGGATGACCTAAATAAGATTTCAGTGCTGTTCTGCTGGTTACTGTATATACCTTCAGGTCTAGACTCAGGAAGTTCTCTGAACATTGGAGCCAGGGCTACAGCACACTTGTATCTTAGGTGGCTTGGAGTTTGTAACACAGTATTGCTGAAGGACCACTCCTCAGTTCCCACTAGTTGGATAGTCACTTGGTTAACCAAGAAACCTAGTGTAGAACATGTATCACTGCACATGCATGCCTATATACATACATATGCACCACTTATAATTAATCAGTGGTAATATTATTTTAACATTTTATAATCATTTTAGCAATCTACTTATGTCTGTTGTTAGAATACACTAGATCCTAGCAGCAGATCTTCCAATTGATTTCAGCTATCAAATCCAAAATCATAGCTAAAACTCTGTTTGGGTTTAGAACTTGGCTGTTTGCTTTTTGGTGTTCTTCTCTATTGATATTTCTGTGTTTCAGTGAATGCTCATCACAAAATAAGAGCTCAGTAAAATATAATGCCCCATAAGAAAACAGGTTGTATGAAGGCAAAATTTATTCTATGAGCACAAGGGGATAATTTGCTTTTCATCTGTTCCTTCTGTCTCAAAATATAGAGCTACCAATAAATGGTAAGTAAAGGAGACCGGAGCAAATCAAAGAGTTAAAAGTTTGCAATTTATTAACTCAAGCATGAAAGTACAGAAAATAGGCAGGGGCTCAAGTTAGTTGGGAAAGAAGTCTCAACCTATCACATTAAAACATGATTTGCACTAGTCTAATGAGTATTCTACCAAATGAGGCATGAAACATACTGCCAGAATATAAAGTCAGTAAAATACCCAAATTACTGTATAATGTCATTATATGTTTTATCTTATTGGGGAGCTGGTACAGAATATATTATCTTTAAATTTACACAATCTGCAAAACCAGAAAAAAATGCTTTTTTAATGAATGTGCCGTTCAGATAAGTCGCTAATAAAAAGGGATCAAAACCTACCGAAATCCATAGGCAAAATATGTATCTACAACATTTGCAAGAACAATGAAAAGAGTTGTTCAGTAAAGAGGTCAGTTCAGTGTTCTGTTTAGAGTTCTTGTTTATTCAGGCCTACAGAAAAACGCACACAAAAGTAGGAAGTATATTGTTCCAACTAATTAAGAACTACAATATCATGAATATAATGTTATCACATATCAAATACTATGCAGAGATTCGCTTCAAAAATGAATCTTGATTATTTTAGAATGCTATATTTTGTAAATATTTAAAGTGGGAGGACTGCTTTCCTCTAGTAAGGAATTGTGCTCCGTTGCAAGTGGTATTTTTGCATGACTAAAGGAGTTGGTGATTAAAATAAAAAAAAAAAAAAAAAGAAAAAATGATCTTGAGTTGTTTACTCAGAGTCCTATTTCTGTTTCTGTCCCTAAGGGACCTCTTTGCAACTGTAAGACAATTGAATGCTTTCGAAATTAATGGAATTTCTATTACATCTCATGAGGCTGGAATTTGTCTGCTCCAATCTCCTCACACACAAGAGTAGATTGTCTGCTCAAGTATTCTCCCTTTGACTACTTCTAGCCATTTTTTCAGTGGCTTCATTACTAACTACACCCAGAAGCTTCCTAGAATTGACTACAAGTCAGTGTATTGCATCAATTACTGCAATGTGATGAATTAAATCTTCATTTATCCTAAATGCCGATAGGCAGCTCTGAATCTTTCCTGCATGGCCAAACATTGCTTTAAGCACAGGCCGAGCTCTGCCTGCATTGTCTGGGCTCATTCACTCTTTTCAGTCATTTTGCTGTTATCTGCTGCTAAAACAGTTGTGTTTCCTCTCAACGTGCTGTTTAACAGATGACTTGTCCATCAACCTCTTCTATGTCCTTTTATCTGCCTAATGATACACTGACATTGACAGACTCTGTGGTCATTTTTAACATGTCCCAGGTGTTTCTTTCTAGATACCTTTGGAAATAGAATGCTGTTGAACTCTGTGGCTAGCTATAACATTCATTAAAAATTAATTTCCTACTTGCCTGGTATTCTCCTGATTTATGTGCTTCTGAAGGCATTTTGATGCCTTCTTGTGCATGGGTAAATTTCCAGACTTCACATCAGTATGTTAAATTGGGAAGTAGGATTGAGGGCCTGTAGTTTGGCCTTACCAATTAGTAATTTTTTTTTTCTCTTCTGGGAAAAAAAAAAAAAAGATCCTGTCACTTTCAAAGTATGTAATCTGTTTTCTTCTGTTATATGGGTTTGTCTTAATGGAGCACTTTATCTTGGGAGAGAACGAGGGCCTCTTTTCCACGTGCGAGGACTTCAGAGAGCTAGGGAGCTGCTCTCTTCTGGGCCATGAGGAGGAAGGACGCTTATTTGGGTTAAACTATTAGGGGCCTGGCAAAGTGTCCATTCAGGGTAAGAGGAGATGGGAAAACGTGTTCCTGTGAATCTTTGTGAACCTTTTAAATTACATTTTGTTGTAGCTTTAACCCTATTTTTTTTGGCCACAGCTTGCAAATCAGCTCCTCTGTTATTGGGAAGAGCAGTGTCTTTATTTTAAATCTAATTCTTCTAATGTGCAGTCAAGATGGGCTGTGCCATTTTTCTATCTGCCTACGCTGTGTACGTCCTTGTTCTAACAGTGCAGCTAGCGTCAGTGCTAAGCAGAAATGTGCCCTCATTGGACACCATTTTAAAATATTATCAAGTCTGCATTTTCTTTGACGACACAAACTGCACCTTAACATAAAACCCTGATGATGGTAATTGTTTTTACTGGCATGCTACTTTACTTTAAGATGGTCCAGAGTCAATTGCAGCACAGGCTGCCAAATATTTTTAAAAATCTTTGACATCTGTGGCATGTGTTTTTTGTTGTTGGACATTCTCTCCCGTATTTATTTTTAGAACAAAAATGTGATTGACACTTCATCTTTTGGGTCTAAATTCAGCCTACTCTTCTCTTAGGTTTGCCTCAATTACTTTCTTTGTTCTATTCATGAACTAACTGCGGAAGGCTTTGTTTGTCACTGGAAAGAGAGTAATACCTCAGTAGACACAGGCATCTCTTAACGAGTGTTTCTTTGGTCTTCTTTTTCTGTCTTCCCTCACATAAATTGCAGTCTCCTCTAATGTCTGATGTTTTCTGTTCTCTGACCCTCTGGAGATGATACAGATGTTCATCCAATACAAAAAGCATCGATGTGGCTCTGGGGGAAACCACACTGGAAATGTAAGCAACTTCTCGGACACCTTAGTGCTGGAAAAGCATCTGTGGGGATGAGCCAGAACATTCTGAGCACAATGATTTCCATGCCCCATTGGTTTTGATCTCAGACTTTCCATAAAAGACCCTTACAACTGACCATATGTTGAAGAATATTGTCAGTGTTATAGTTCGCTGGACTTTCAGTTATAATACCATCATAGCTGACTGTTGATATTTAACACTGCAGACTCATAATTTGCATTATTTTGTTTGAGATGTAGCTAAAAGCAATTGATTGTTTCTCAGTGTGAATAACATCTCTCTGCTTTAGAAATCCTCAAGAAGCATCATGTCACAGCATCACAGCTCCTTGGGTATGTGCTATTTTTATTTGTGAATTGCTGCTGTTCACTGAACCTAAAGAGTTCTGAAATTTGATTTGTCTTGTTCTTCCATCACCTGTACTGCAGCCATTGTTTCCAAGACACAGAAAGCTGTTTTCATCATTTATTTTATATTTTTGCAGGACTTCTTGACTCAGAGCCTCCCAAGAGCCTTCTCCAGCTTTTGTCGTTCTTATTGGGACGAAGTATATTGATGTGACATGCAGAATGCAAGGGTGGTGACTTTGCTCTGTTCCCTTTACTGAAGTCTTATGGTGCTCATCTCTCAAGCCCTGAACTCTGCCTGTGCAAACACAGTGTCTTTCAGACAGACTTCTCCGTGCTGGAGAAGAGGCCTTGCAACAAATGCCAGGTTCAGGAGACAATGTACATGTGGGGGAAATGGCTCAGAAAGCTGGCCACATTGGGTGATTGGGACTAAATCTCTTGGCCTACAACTTCTTCCTTCCTTACTCCCCCCAGAGAGATGTCAAAGGAGATAGTCTGCAGTTTACCAGAAGTAATTTTCCTCTGGTACAGGGGTTTGGACTAGTGAAAGAAAGTATCCCCCACTTAGCCAAGTGGTGGGAAATCTAGCTCAGTGGGTTTAAGAACAATATCCTGCATGGAGCC
>JMFS01066444.1:0-24869 GCA_000699545.1 Podiceps cristatus | reverse complement strand
GCCCCAAACGGGCCGAGTCCCACCGCGACGCCTCGGCACAAGGGTCGGGTTTGAACTCCGGTGGATGATCGGTTCTTCAAATCGGAAACGAGTTCCTTTATGAATTATCTGCAATGATCATCTAGTCGTGTTACATTTTACGTGCTTGAAGTTTTTTAGTCCTTAACGGCCGCGGAGAGCTGCTGCAAAGGGAGCTCGTCCCCTCGGCCGAACAGCTAGGCACAGGGGAAAAACTGAAATAGAAAGTTTAAAACCAGAATTTGATATTGTTTTTCTGGTGTGCATTTTCTGACATCTTGTTTTTAATCTTCTACATCTTCCTTTTCTCAATTTCCCGTTGTATTTATCCCCGCCCCCCCGAAGGTCTCCTTTCTAAACCTTCCTGCCACTGAGCTACTGCCTCATGCCATTGGTAAAATCCTTCTCCTTGTTTGTGTGTGTGTTTGTTTTTTGTGACTTTGTAACTCCTGACAGAGAAATAGCAAGAAACTGCGGAAAGCACACAAATATTCTCAGGTCCTGCAAATCGAATCTTATAAATAACACCACAAATTATTTCTGGTTAATCCTTTTGAACTCATGACGTAGTGGCGGTCGGGTTGAGGATCTGAGTGGTGTTTTCTGTCTGTTTTTAAGCCGTTTGGCCAGATCTGTTTGTTTACCCAAACCAAATAGAGATAAGCCTGTCTGTCTTTTCTAATCAGCCTCAGGAGTTCAAATCCATTTCAAGTTCCTGAGTTGTGTCACTATTCCCCTCCTCCCCACCCCAAGTCATCATTCCACTGTAATTTAGAGTCTTAAAATTCAGTTATTCTATAGATTTTTTCCCCTTTCCTTTCTGATCATATATACACGCATTTAATTAGGTAGTATTGCTGTTCCTTAACTTGTAAACCCAAGAGTGTATGTGTAAGGAAAAAAAAAAGTGGGACCATATGTACACAAAACACTGTTTTGTTTACCAGCAACAGGGATAGAATAATGGCAGGGAACAAGAATGACAGCAAACAAGGCATGTTGCATATGTTTAAAAGCAATTTAAGGCATTAAAAACCAGATGAGATCCAACCGTGAACTTAATTGACTGCGGCGTGCGGAGGTTCCCGTCTCTCTCGAGTCCCACTGCAGTGGCTGTGACACTGGTCGGCACACCCGCGCGGATTTGACGGAGGAATCATTGCTGGGGCCGGTGGAGGCTGAACTTCCCGTAGAAGATAACTGTGGGCACTTTTTAAACTTACTTCGCTATCCCGTAGCGTGGAGCGGTGATGTTTCCTCATGAGGTCGTATTGATTTTTCACTGCTACGACATTTCTACCCTGCGCTTGGACTGAAAAGCAGGAAGGAGCGATGCGTAAGGATAAACAGATGTTGAGATGCAGAGGTAGTTATCTTTTTCTATTAAATTACTGTGAGAGAGATCCGTGACATACACTCTAAATTCTCCAAATTGTATCTTTTCATTAAGTCACACTATTAAAATAAATATCCACCAGGTAAGCAGTACTTTCTATAGCAACTAGTGATACTCTACCAAGGGATTCCCTTGGGGTTCATAACCTCGCCGTTATCACGGCGTCACTCGTTTACATCTCCTGCTTTAGAAGTAAATGCCTTTGTTTTATCTACATCAGCACTTGTTTCTGTGAATGCCTTGGCACAGGCTTAACGTCTGGAGCCTGGGATCCTGTGACCAAGTTCTGGTTCGTTGCCGTTATCTCACGCGTGTCGCGGGGCATCTGCGTTTCCCGTAAGTGCGAAGTCTTTCTTGGTATGTGTGTCTGAAACAGTAACTCTCTGATATCGCTCTCTTGTATCTCACCCTGTATGTGCTTTAGGAAAGTGAGTGTGAGGAAGGTGTTTGGGAGAATATTATTCACCCGTTTGACATAAAATCCCATCTATGATCTTCAAAAGATCACAGGTCAGCGGTTTCATAGAATAAGGCGGAGAAGCTGTCAGGTGGTTTTCTCTTAAGAGAAACATGGTTTCCTTTTTAACTCTTAAAATGTTTTAAGGTCATGTGCTAGAAGTTTTGAAACCAGGAGTTTAGACCTGCTGTTTCATTTGTCCATTCTGCAGGTTTCCAAGTTCATACCTACGTGTCGCGTCCGTAGGACTTCTGGATGCAGTGGCGTTGCAGGGCGTGGGGAATTTTGGCAAGTCGTGCAGGTGCCTTTGGGGCCACCTTGGGAAGCTGATTCATGCTGGTGGCTCTTTGCACTCCTACTTATCTCGGCGAGGCTCTGGGTTGGTGCGGGGTCCTGCTCATAGCGGCCTCTGGCTTTGAAACGGAAGGGTGCCCCTCTAGGTTTTGTGACGCGGTGTAGTCTTTCAGTTTTTGACAACAAAATGTCAATATGCATGACCAAATCTAACAAATTAAACCCAAGGATTACAAATCTGGTTACTGTATTCATGTCGTGTAGTGCATTTAACGCAGGGGCTGCATAAAAGGAGAAGTGAGGTGACCATCAGCGGCTGGGATGTCCTGGATAATGAACCATGTTGGGCACTTGAAACCGTCCCTTAATGGGATTTGGGGTTGTGGATCTGGGTGTGATCTTTCTTTGTGTAAATACAAAGCTGTGAAGCTGATTATGCTTTTTGATGTATATGTGGACATCATGTAAATATCCTACTCTGTAAACCGTGCAAATCACGTCTGTCGTTTAGCCTGGGTATTGTACGCCATCTTATGTTTAATGCTATCCCTACCAAAATAACAGAGGGAACATATAGTACTAGTAGCTGTCTGATTTTTCAGCCTCACAATGAGAAGCCTGAGGCTTTTTGTCAGTGGTAATGGTTTTCCGTCCTGTGTGTGCGTGGGTACGCAGTAAGGAAGATGTTGCACGTCCTTGCAAAAAGACTTCTTTTGGAGACCTAACTGCACCCGAGCTGCCGGCGTTAGCGCCAGACCGCTTTCAGTCAACAGCGAGGAAAATGCCGGTACTCTTCTGTACAAACCAGTGCTATCAGAAATTGAGCACAGATCACACAAAAGCCTAGCACAGAAGTCTCATTTCTAGGTAAACGTCGACAAAGATGCGCTCGCTTTCATGGGAGTCGGTGTGCCGCAGCGTGGATGGCGTTGCAGGATCACGGCCTGCCTGCCTGGTCTCCCAGCCTGGCTTCTAACAGTGCTTCTTAGGTAATTTTATTTCTATTGCAAGAACAGTTTAACTCTTCTGTATCTTTCTCAGAGGAAGAATATGCTTATAAACATTGTCAAATGTAATGCATTGTTATTAGTCTGTTCCAGGAAAGTGAAAATATTCTTCCATAAACATATTAGCCTTATGTGCTGATTTTTCTCTCTGCATGATATACTGATGACTTCTATATAAATAAAGTTTAGTAGATAAATTCTGATAACTGAACCATTTTCATAATAATTGTGAATCTTCATAACAGAACACATCAGATATTTGAAACTAAACTTAATAATCTCCTCTCCTATAGCAAAGTCTTATTTATCTAGGATCATCTATTTCATCTATTAAAGCTTATGAGTAGGTGGCTTACAATGAAAAATGATGGTTAATATTATAAGAATGTTCAACCCGGTAAATGCATTTTGACAGTCTTTGATGGCTTGAAATCAGTCTTTGTATTCAGAACGGATTACCAGATTTATTTAGTTGCCACAGCATGTTTTTGAGTTTGGGCTTTGTAAGTAAATATTTTGCTTATTTATACCAAAAGCAGTTGCAGCTAAGCACTTACAGTGGTATTTTCAAAAGTGCTCGGCAGCTTTTAAAGCTCCCGCTAAAGCTGTGATGAGATTCCCACTGCGAAACAAAGGCCAGTGTGAGCACGTCTGAGAACTTCTATCCTTAATTCTTTGCAGGGAAACAGAAGAGCTACAGTTCAGCATCAGACATTAACATAAGCGCAACCACCTGGAGGTTTATTCATGGATAAAACAATGGAATTTATCTTTGTATCCTTTGTTCTTTATTTGTGCTGGAATAATGAGGGAGTAGCGAAGCAAGCTGGCATTAGGATTCGGTTCACGTAGGTTAATCCTGTTCCCATGTTCCACTTTTAACTGCCCATGCGGTTTACTGTGAGATGTGGCATGATGGGTCTGGCCTGATTAGGCAACCAGATTATTCCTCATATTGCACTAAAATTTCTCCGTTAAAGATTCTGAAGATGCAGAAAAGTGGCATCGCGGGACACAAAATGGGTGGGCCGGGAGAACTGTTGAATTATTTCCCATGCAGACTCTCTGAGGGAACCCCGCTGCGCGCTGGTAGGTGGTAGGGCGACAGACCAACCGTCGCCGTCCCCAGCAGAGCTGTGGGTGCCTGGCCGTGGCTTGTGACCCGCCTGGCAGGTCCTGTCCCCTCTGGCGCCTGGGACTTAGGGCCTCTGCCGAGTTACTGTGAAATGAATCGCTCACCATGGCAATAATTGACAGTTCAGGGTGGCATATTGGATTAATTACATTATTGATGGCAGTAAAATTATCTAAAAGGGAGGAATCCTGTAATAGCTTTGTTTCAAGGGTCAGTGTTTGCGGGGTTCCTGTTTGTAGTAGTGTGTGTATTGAGGTTTTTAGCAAACTGTGCAACCATCTTACTACTCCTGGCTTGTAGTGTAAGCGCTTGGAAGAGTTACAGAAAGGGGGATTTCTACAGATTCCTTCACTGGGAAGTCATCTGCCATTCCATAGAATCATAGAATGGTCTGGGTTGGAAGGGTTCTGCTAGCTTAATCTAAATGTGTTTTGTGTACTCAGTTGAAAAATAAATAAAATAACAATTTCATGGGGTTCAAGGCACAAAACCCACTTGGTTGTCATTTGTGCTGCTGAGTTTATGGGTAGCTGTCGCTGAATCACTGTGGTTCAGGTGTGTCAGCAATCTGTAATTTTGCAGGAAATTCTGGGATTTTTCTTTCTGTCTGCAATTAAAATACTGTCTCTGCCTTATCCATTAAACCACATTTGTGCAGGTGTAATTTCTGCAAAATGATCCTGAAAATTTTAAATCGATGCATGCCATCATTTTCTCATTTGCAGTCCCCTTCAATAGTGGTGGTGGGGTTTTTGTTTGGTTTGGGGGAGGGGGGGGGTGTTGGTGGTGGTGTGGTGGGGTTTTTTTTAATAAGAAAGTTTAGGGGTTTGTACTCATACCCATGAATCACTGACGCTTTCCAGAGTTGTGTGAAAGGCTGAAATAATGCTGTGTAATCTTGTGGGCATGGAGCTCTTGCCAGGCGGGTTACTAGAAATAAAAGGTTACTCACCTTAACTTTTAAAACAGGTAATTTGCTGGTTGGTTGGTGTTTTCTGCCAGCTGGTCGCATCATTTCTCTGGGAAATGTTATTTGCAGCTATCAAAATGAACATTTTCTAACTTGGGAGTGGAGTGTTCTGTCTGTCTCTCTCAGCTGCTCCTTTAAATGGCATTGAATTTGCTAAATTGCTACATGATTATCTGGATAACCTTTGAAGGCTATCATTAGAGAATAGATTTTAATCTTCTATTTGAGGAGACCTTACTATCGAAGCATCTCAGTATCAGCGTGAGTGTAGGGAGCGATGAGACTACACGGTGTACCACAAAGTTATCCCCATACGCTTGGGTGTCTGCTGAGTTAGCAAACAGGCAGAATTAGTGCCTGAGAGAAGTAATTCCTCGGAGAGCGGTGTGAGACAACAAGAGGCAAAGTCATCTTGGGTTTGTTCTATGGGACATGAAACAAAGTGTTAGAAGAGAGGTGGGACTTCTGTCAGCAACAAGTGAAAAACAAAGGTGGTTTGTTGCACAGCCACTACTCCCTACTAAGACAGTTAAAGCACCTGCTAAGTTTTAGTCTGTTTTAACTTACTACCTCTTTTTGTCCAGTCGGAAGTTATCTGACTCTATTTCTATTAAATACTGTGAGTTTTTATTTTTGTTCTTTTAATGTAAGAAGAAAAAAACCAAACCAAAAAAAACCCACAGAAAAAAAAAAACCCAACCCTAAACACTACCACCACCACAGCCAAGCCTTATCAGGATAATTCCTTTTGAGCACGTTGATGAAAGCTTTGTTTGCTGTTGTTTCCAAGTTATCAGTTTTTCCATGGGAGTTTTCACAGTTCATGAGCCACAGAACTAGAACCTGCACCTCAGTGATTTCTTGGGGTTTTGTTTGTTTTCATAACCTCTGTTTCAAGTGATTTTTTGAGACCTAAACCTGTAAAACTGTTTTCTCATCAGTTCCACCATTGCAAGGTACTTTTACATTTAGTGATTAACAGGCACATAGTGAAATAGATGTTAGTTTGTCAGTTCTATACTGAAAAAGTTGGGAGGGATTTCTCTGCTGGTTTTGTATGTATTTTTAAAGTAACTTTTTTTGATAGGAGCCTTCAAAAAACATTGGAGCTATTGGTAAAGTTTTGAAGATGTGATGCTGATTCAGTAGTTTTGCATATTACATTTCTTCCTTGACACCAATATCTAGTTTTTGCCCCAGAGCCCGAATTATATCTGTGACAACTGAGAGTTACTTTAGTGTTTTCCTGGATGTATTTCTGGATGATTGGCCGTATCAAGGCAAACAGCCACATAGATGGGAGGGTAACTGAGGTCTGGTTTGCCCTTATCCTTTCTTTAGCAGGTACCTGAGCAAGGACTGTTTTCTTTTGCTTCTTTAAATCTGCTCTGTTGCTTCTGATTCCAGATTTAGTCATTTTACAGACTTCTGTTTCCTCTTCTGAGATGCAATGGGAGGTTGCTTTGCCTTTGATCTTCATTTTTCTTTAGGAACCCTACTTCAGCTTCTGAAGGGGGAAAAAAAATGTTTCCACTTCTAACAAATTGGATGTGCCTTAGCAATTTTGACCTGGTTGCCTCCAAATTGTGCCTGTGGGGTGTGTGCTGGGAATTGGAAGGTGGGTGCTGTGATGTGCTCCCACGCAATGACAAGGGCCGGTGACGTCTGAGGATGTGGATGCCGTGTCGTGTGCGCTGAAGAGTCGTGATGAAGTTTATAAATAGAATCATAGAATCATTTAGGCTGGAAAAGACCTTTAAGAAGATGGGGTGCAGTCAGTGTTCTGTGTGCCTAAAGGGAGCATCTCCGGAGGGGGATTGGGAATAGCCAGTCTGGGGCAGGGGGAGGTACAGAGAAGCTAGGCTGTGCCTGATGTACATCAGCGTAACCCTGAGGTCTGGCAGTGAAACCAGCCCAAGGACCTCTTGGCTTTATGGGAGGTGCTGGTAGTAGTCACGGCTTGAAGAAATAAGCGCTGGTGATGGAAGAGCTGCCGGTACTCTTGGTCATACGAATCGTCGCACCAGAAAAGAGAGCTGTCCTCGGGGATTTGGTCTTCTCAGCCGCCTACATGCGTGTCCCGTCTGCTCTGGGATACTGAGGAGCCTTGTCATGGGTGTGAGCAGGTCCTGGAGGACGATGCTGTGGTGGGGGTGAGGGGAGGGACCCCGTTGCCCCCTGCCCGCAGCACGGGCCATGAGGTGTCAGAGGCCCACAGCTGCAAATGGTGCCCGTGGGCCTCTGCTGCCCAGGGCACTGAGGAAATAATCCTCATTAATTCTGTAAACTCTGGGGATGACTTTTCTTTTAAAGTCTAAAACACCGAGAGGAACTTAAAATGCTCAAGGAGGTCTCTGGGTTGCATTAAAGGCAATTAAAAAGAAATCCAGGGTAGGGGCCTGCGGTCCCATACTGTTAGCCCTTCACCCTCAAACTGCAGAACTTTTTTTGGTGCCTGACAGCAGAAGGGTGTGGGGTGGCCATTACAAGGAATGCTGTTATTCTTGGTTTAAAACTTCTAATTTAAAATATTTTACAAAATACGTGGTGAATCTTAATTTGTTTAAAACTCTATGTCGTGGTTTAGCCCCAGCCGGCAACCCAATACCACGCAGCGGCTCGCTCACTGCCCTGCTCCCCAGTGGGGTGGGGGGCGGAATTGGAGAGGAAGGAAAACTTGTGGGTTGAGACAGACAGTTCACCAGGACAGCAAAGAAAAAGATTATAATAATTATATATTGGTAACGATAATAAAATATGCGAAACAAACGATGCAATACTGCCCGATGGCCTGATGGCCGATAGAGCCCATCCCGAGCAGCAGTCATGGAGTGAAACCGAGAGTGGTCTCGGAACGATCCCAAACAGCGATTTCCCCGGCAGCGGTCTTGGAGCCCCAAGTTCCAGAGAGACTGAGCGAGGGAAGAAACAACCGAACAAATAAATGAACAAAAGCAAGAACAAACAAAAGGCACCCGGCCTACCAGCTGACCCTCCCTCACCCCGGCCATGCCATCTCTGGCACGGAATATTCTCTTTGGCCAGTTTGGGTCCACTATAATGGCTGTGCCCTCCCAGGTTTCTGCACCTGCACGTCAGCAAAACCTGGGAAGCCGGAAGATGTCCTTGATTGCTTAGCAGCAACTAATAACATCAGTGTATTATCGACATTCTTCACATACCAAATCCTGTACTGAATCCAAAGCACCATAGCTACCAGGAAGAAAATTAACTCCATCCTGGCTGAAAACAGGACAGCATAAAAGCACTTGAATTCCTATCTTTAAATGACTCATGGTATTTGGAATTGGAGTTTAGTATGCAACTTTGACATGTGCATATTTCAACGTCACACTTGTATGATTCAGTTTCCCCATCCATCTCCCTTCTACCTCCTTGATAAAATTGATATTTTTATTAATCTCTACTTTGTTTTCAAGGTCGCTTCCTGGGACGACAGCGGCTGAATGTGCATCAAATTTGAAGAAGATTTACACAGTACAAACAGTGCAGGTAAGGTGTCTGGCTCTGCTGTAGGAGTTGCCACACATTATTAATGTAACTTCACACCTTAAGTTTCATTTTTCCTCATACAGATGAGTCACACTTGTGGCTTTGCTTACCTGTGGTATGAAACGTGAGTTATTGGTGGTGTGTGGTATTACTTAGTCATTGTTTGAATTTCATTTGGCTTTCCAGACCAGGAAAGGAGGAAGCGCATTGGACTGATCAGGCAAGCCCATCTATCTTGAACTATTCCACTACTGCCTTCATTGGATTGTTATACTTGATGTATTTTAAATATTTTTCCTGCCTTTTGTTTTTGTTTTTGTTTTTTTTTTAATACAGAAAATCATTACACAAAGACTAAAAAATTACAGCTTGTGGGTTTTTATTCTTTCTCTCCTTGAGCATGGATTAAAACAAACAAAAAAACCCCTAGCAAACTGACTTGAATTAAAGTACTTTTAAATCATGCAGTACTTGCAGCAATGAGGACATCTGCATGTCTGTGTCATCTGCCGGCCCCTAGCAGTGGGCATGTCTTGTAAGTAAAACTGTGTTTCTGTTTTAATATCACAGTTAGCATGAAGGGTAGTGAACTGGTATTTGTCTCTCCTTAATGCTAGGCTGATTCTAGTTCACTAAATCTCTGAAATCCTGTGTAATGCCAAAACCTTCCATTTGAAGGAGCCCAGCTGTAGTGATCCACTGAAGTTTTAAATAAGACTCTCATTAACATCTACTCAACTTGTTACATTATTTGAGATGTTTCTTCCCAGCTAATTGGCCTGAGAAATGAATTTTGAAGTTTTCTGGAGACAAGGTTATCATTGGAAGTTCTTTGGCATAAAGCACGGAAGACCGTGCCAGCAGAATGTCCCCATTGATCGTGCCATGAAGTGTCACTCTGAAGTTAAAGCTAAGAACAGAAGTGGGTTTGTTTCAAAACGGGCTGCAGTGGTCCTTCTTAGAAAAAGGACAGACCACGGGCCGATGTACGCAGTGGTGTTATCATCTTTCCCACTCTGAATCTAGCCTTCATTATTTAAATAATCAGGCTTTATTCGCTGAAACCCATGAAGTTTTCTTCTCATCAAGTTGGGGTTTAAAACACAAAATCTCCTTTAGGCCCTCTGGGAAGACTCATGATCTGGATGCGGTAGTCGGAAGCTAGCAGCGTGGCCCATGGTGTGCCTTACTGTGCCGTCATATGCATAATATGATAATTGGGGAAGCAAAACCAAAACCTCCATTGACTTCATCACTGTCCTTCATGGGCAGTAGCTAGTCAATGAGGAATGCCAACCTGCACGGCCTGAAGGGTGTCTGAAAACCAAAACCTTCCAAATTCAGCCCCTGGTTCAGGACACCAGAGCTCTCAAATATTTCCACTGCCACCTGCCCGCGTAGCTCCGCTCCTTCCGCTTCTGTCGGTAGCTTTAGGGTTTGGGCACACAACCAGGTAAGAGTAAGATGAAAGCTGAAATGGATGTTTCATACTAATTTTTATATTTTAAATACTCTTCCATCTCTTCTCATGACTGGGTAATGGTAATGGTCGGTAGGGCCACAAAATTTTATCACATAATGTTGTAATCTTTGTTTCTAAAGTGGTGTTACTGAATAAATATTAGATAACTTAATGAATTGTACTAATGCTTCATATTGCATCACTGCATGTTGATGCAGCGTAAGTCTTTAAAAATCCTTTCTTATTCCCAGCTGTTGGATAAAGAAGAACGGGGACTGGGAACTTCTTGGTCATCCCTCCCTGTTGCTCACCACTGCTTTTTGGAGCCTTTTATCTGCCCCAAACATGTATGACAGCTTCTGCTTTTACCAGCAGAAACACTGTGGGAAATAATCCGATGGTTCCTGGTAACCTGGATCTTCTAATTTCTCCCCGTTCCTGTATTAACATGTGCATCTCAAGCTCTTTGCATCAGTTGAAACTTTTCACTGTGATCTCGACAAAGTAATTGGATTGCTAGTTAGGTATTTAGTTCAACAGAATTGTGGTTTGTGGTGGCTTTGTAACAAGATAATCGTAATGATGTTTTAGACTACTCTTAAGTGAAACAAGGTGGATATTTATGTAAGTATATATTTTGAATATGCAAAGAACATTTCACGTACTGGTTTGTTCTGACATAGTGTAACTGTGATTTTGATGATTCTTTCCCCTCTCTGTTCCTAAGGACTTTGATTCTGAAGTAATCCACAGTTCAACTGCTTCCCTTCGTTCTACCTTCACCTTATTCAGAAATGGCATCTAAAAACAAAAAAAAAAGTAGTAAAAGTGAAACTGCAACAAGTTCTTTTCAGAGCATTTTGTTATAATGTAAAAGGTGTCATTTTTCTAGGAGCAAGATACGTAATTGTTTTAGACAAAATGAACAGGAAGTGAATCTACATTAAACTTACTCCCTTGTGTTAATACAACTAGTATTTTTTTTTTTCTTTCTTAAGGATTTCTGGAGTGTCTACAACAACATTCCTCCTGTGACAAATTTGCCTCTGAGATGTAGTTACCATTTAATGAGGGGAGAAAGACGGCCGCTTTGGTACGTATGTTATCTTTAGACATGTCTGGGAATGGGCAGTGAAAAAACCTGAAGTGGGGAAAGAAGGCAGGTGTGGGGCGAGAGCGTCTTGTGTCTGTTGCCTGTAAATGCCTGAACTCGAGACCTGCGACAGAAATACCCTGAGGGTCTTGTTAAGCTTAAAAGTGACTTGTACGAAAGAGTCTTTATCAAAACACAGATTGTAATTCATTTGTCCGCTTCTGAACGTAAAAGAAAGAAATTAAATTATGAAATAGAAGTTAAGAAGTGAAAATATGTCTCTGAATTTCAGTTCAAGAACACACAGAATATGTTACTTGTATTTGAATTATTTTTAACTTGCAAATTTTTTTTTTTTCTTTCCACTGAAGGTAGTGTAATAATGGTGCAAACGACTGATGGTCCTTAAATGTTCTTCACCTGTGCAAAAGTATGCTTCATACACATAGAAATGCACATATACCTTGGATTAAAACTAATTTAAGGCATTATGAAGTGATTTGTTGCAGCTAATTCCTACTTGATTGTAGGACGATAATGGAACAAAGTGTAAATCGTTGAGGTTTTCCTTTGAGAAATTGAGTTTTGCAGACCTTCTTCCTGCTGCAGTTCTGTCACATCTTCATTAGAGAGTCTAAGCACTTTCTGAAGAGTTTTGATCTTTTTGGCACTGTTTGCACAGGTTTTGATCAGATCGGAGCTTTTAAACTTGATCGTAGGAGATTTCTGTCCTAATCTACTGAGCAAGTAAATAATTTTCTCAAGTGAAATGCAGCTGAAGGTCTACATTATTTTTCTAAAAATACTGTGACTAGTCAGGATAGCTCAACTGGGTTTGAAAAAGTGTTGATGTCTGTATAAATCAGCTGGGCCATTGTGTGCAGATCTTGGTATCTTTGCAAAGAAGAGCGAGAACGTTTGGGGGTTTGTTTTCTGGTTTTAGTTTTGATTTGGGAAGTGACTGTTAGAGGTGTGAAATGCAAAGACCTCTTTTAAAAATGGTACATCTCTTTTAAGACTGTCAAAGTAATTTTGTATTTTAGGAAAGGGATTGCAAGAGATCGATCTCATCAGTAACCCGCTAACTTTTCTGTAACCCCTGCCAAGAAGTTTTTCTTGGATTACAGTTACAGTGTACTGGCTAATGGCAGCATTGTTCTTTTAGGAAGAAAAACAAATTCTGAATTAAGAATTGAGGACTGCAGGCTTTTGAAGATGTCCTTCCAAACTTTCCTCCCTGCCTTTCCCCAGTGTTTGTCTGGATTACTGGGAGACCGTTGACCCTAGGGAATATCTATACGTCTCATATTGCGCAGTTTTAACAGGAAATTAGAACCCTAATTTAAAACCTTATAAAAAGAATTGTGACAGAATAAACTTGAAGCTCACAGGTTTTGTGCCTTTGTCATTATGAGGCCGTTGAATGGTTATGTCTGCCCTGACCCTGGGCAGCTTCAGCTTTTCTTTTAATAAGGGCAATTAATTTCTAGCTGTCACAAGACTGAAATGAAGCGCTCTCGTGTGCTTTTGTTAAATGAGCTAAACTTGAGAGTAATAAGCTACTTCTCTGAAAATATGGCAGAGGTTTTTTCCAAAATAAAAAGTTACCATAGTAAAACATGAAATTGCTTCGTGTCTTGTTCCCATACAGTGTGCAGCCACTTCAAAGATGGTCTGTAGTCAGGGAAAATGTATGTATTTTCCAACACACAAAAGTTAGGAAAGGGATTGCGTGTTGAGAGATAATTCTTTCATTGTTCATCTGAAGTGATCTCTGATGTCAGAAATCATAGCTTGAGTCGTGCTACCTGGAGTTAGTAATTGCATTTCAAGAGGGATTTTTCTGGGAAAATTAAACCCCAAACATAGGCTTGTCTAGATGTGGATGTGAATGTTTGTTTTACTGATCTATTTTCCATAACCAGGGAAGAGGAAAGCAATGCCAAAGGAGGGTTATGGAAAATGAAGGTCCCTAAAGAAAGTACGGTATGTAATACTTTTTTTACTTAGATGTTTAGTTATTTACTTAGATATTTAGTAAGGGAGTTTCATTAAACTTCATCAGATAAAGCTGTTGTCAGAACTAAAAAACTTTACATCACCCAACACAACAACCAAACACTTTTATTGTCTATAACCTTTTATTTTAAGACAATGAGCAAAAGTTTCTTTTTGTGCAATTCCACCTCTCTTGCTTTTGATAACACTTGTTGATATGTTATCAACCAAATGAAAGCTGCAGTGTTATACTCCATTTCCACTTGGAAACACAGTATTTTATAATCACCCTTGTTCTTAAGACTGCTTCCTTGCAGGCATGCAAAGAAAAATATAAAAATCTTTTCCTGATAATATTAATGCTAAATTATAGCCAGAACCACAGTAATGCTCTTCAAAGCCAAACGCGGGCTAAGGCGTCGTTTCCACCGGTAAGTGCTAATCCCATCACATGGCTTGCTCTCACTGGAAGGGGAAAGACCTTGCTCATTCTCTCCTGATCCCTCTTTCACTGGCACTCATTGGACTGTTTTGTGAGCCAGCTTAATGCACTCTGTCATAAAAAGTCTCCTATTTATATTATTTTTGAGTGTATGGCCAGGAGAGGTTTTTTCGTGGGTATAGGGGGTAAAGGAGAAGAGTGGGATCATGCCCTCTGGCAACAGTGAGTTGTCAGATCACCTTACGTACATCTTGTGAAACTAGTGCTGCTCAGTTTTTTCACCTTTTTTGTTTGTTTTTTTTTTTTAAATTTTAAGATGTGAGAGAGAAAATCCGTTCAGGCATGTCATCGTTCTAGCCCAGCTGAAACAACTGGGTTTCTCTTTGTGCCCCTAATCAAATGCATGTGAGTAGCTTCTCCCGTGAACTGTCATGGTGAGGAAATTTGACTTCACATGTGGTGTTTATGTGTGTAAGTGTGTTCTGGATCAGGCCTCTAAACATGAAAAGTGAAGTGTCAAAAAAAGTGACAGCCTTGCAGAAGGCATTAAATGCTGAAAGACTGTACTTGAAATTTCAGCCAAAAGTTAATTGATTTTTGCTTGTGGGCTTTTCCCCCGTATGTGAATTGCAGCTTTCCGCCCCTGCAGTCCCAAGGGATCACAAAAGCCTGAAATTTTCTTTTTCCTCTTATAATCCAAGGTGTGAGGATTGTCAGAAGTGACAAGTGGTTTGGGGAGCCTGCGTTATTGGGTGGTAAATTTAGGGACCTCAGAGGCCTTGTTTTTCAGAGGCTGAATGATAGCCCCTTTTGAAAGGAAGGTACTTTTTTGATATCTCAAACTACATACCACACGTCCCCGGTCACTTCTGAAAGGTTTAATGGAAGGTGAACTTCAGTCAGCTTTTAATGCCTCTGAAAATATGATAAGTAATACCTTTATGCCTGTTTCTTGTTTTTTGGCTTCATTCTTCATCACACGTGCACACAGCATCTCCTTGGCTGAGATAAACCATCCTGTACAGACCTAACTCAAAAAGGTGATATACTATAGCAGCTCTTGGTGAGGGTGTGGAGGGAGGAAAATGTAGGTTTTTCTAAAGATATCAGTCTTTCAAGTGGTACGAAAAACTGACTGACAACATACTGACACTTGAATGTTGTTGCATGTGTACGGTGACACTTCTATATGCCGATTTTTAATGTGAAAACTAATACTTTTTAGATCCTCATAAGCCTGATCCTGCAGCTGCTTACTACTGGATGAAGTGCTTCCTACCCTTGGGACCATTGGGACAACTCACAGTAGTGAGCACTGCGCCTGGTAACGAGTGTGCGCGGTCAGTCCCGTCCCCGATACGGGAGCTGCTCCGCTGGCAGGCCAAGGGCCCCCTGTCAGAAGCTGTCGTGCCGTCTTCAGCCTGCCCCGGGAGCACCGGGTGGGCCTTCCCATAGCGCAGCTTTAGGTGATGCGCTGGATCAGATGATAACGAGCCCCAGAAATCTTTTGTACTCTAGAAGATGGCTGAGGAGTGCTCAGAAACTGCCATTAAAGCAGTTTTAGTTTGTCAACATCGTGGCTGCTGGCTGCTTCTTTTAAACTGGTGCACTTGATATGTTGGGTTTTAATAATACTAAAACTCAAGCTAACTTCATATAGCAGAAGAGACATTCCTTGAAAGTATCACAGAATCATAGAACCGTTGGGTTAGAAGGAACTTTTACAGCCCATCTGGTCCAACCTCCCTGCAAAGAGCAGGGACATCCTCACCTGGATCAGGTTGCCCAGAGCCCCGTCCAGCCTGACCTTGAACATATCCAGGGATGGGGCATCTGCCACCTCTCTGGGCAGCCTGTGCCGGTGCCTCTCCTCCTCCTCCTAAAATATTTCTTCCTTCTATCTAGTCTGAAAGAAACTACCTCCTCTTAGTTTAAAACATTACCCCTTGTCCTATCCCATTATGGTGATACAGACAAATATTCATGTTGATGTATTCTTTCAATGAATAAATAAAATATTCCGTCCTTGTAAAACCCACGCCTCGGAGCATCACGTTGGTCCAGATGCATTCGAAGTTTTGTGGGGGCTTTGGCTTAGGTGATAACAAGTGTCAGAAGCAATAACAGTGTAATTAGTCTGACAGCCAAAGGAAAGTGGCAGATAGCTTTTCCCCGTTTTAATTCTCTACTGAGCATTTGAATTTGTTGAAAGATGAACTTATTTCATAGTCAAAGCAAATTAGAGGTGATGTTTAAGTCAATGTAACTTACTGGAAGGGTTTTCAGGGACTTAAAGTGGTTAGTAATTCTTTTCTGTAGAAACAAATGATCCCAAGTGGAGCCTTATGGTCTTTTATCACGGGAGATTATTGGGAGAAACCTTCTTTCGTGCTTTACATTAACTAGTGCATTTGGGATGAGTCATGGACACAGATATAGTGAAGGTAAACTTACTGTTAAATATTTATTAGAACAATTCTCTGTAACAGTATGTATTTTCAGGGTCTAAATTCTTGCTCCAACTGTATTGAAGAAATTAATTATACAACACAGCATGTACTTACAGTATTTTTTTTTTTTTTTTTTTTTGTCTAGACAACCTCAGAAAGAGAATGCACTCAAAACTGAGCTAGCAAACCTAACTTTAAAATTAAAAAATAATAATGCAAATGTAACTCTTTCCTTTTCCTTAGGCTGCCGTTTGGAAAGAGCTACTGTTAGCAACGATTGGAGAGCAGTTTACAGACTGTTGTGCAGCAGGTAACTTTTTAAAATGACTGAGGCGAGCGTGACAAATGCTGAGTTTGAATGCAGAATGGGGAAGCACTGCTAAAAATGGGGTACGGGGCTCGAAATATTCATATCCACTGTCGTTAGGAGAAGGACAAGGTGCTCTGACTCTCTTAGCACCAGACTCAAGCCTGGCAGCTTGCATCCCTGGGGAGGCAGCAGGTTTTCTAGTTATTGAATGTCTATCTGTTAGTCAGCATTTAAATGATTAATATTAATTCTACAGTGCTGGGATTCTGGAACCTCAAATTACATTTCCGTACTAGATGGTACCATCACTGCTGGAGGCAACTAAATTAGATCGATGCCCCTAGTAGACCTCATGGTCTCTTTTGGTTCTCCTAACAGGGCCGGGGGTTGCCGGGGGGAGCAGTGGGGCAGACCCGAAGCAGAGGGAAGCTGCCTGGTTTGCCTGTGGTGGCATTAACAGCCCATAGCAGGGCCGTAATGCAGACCCGGCTCTGGTGAATCCCGAGTTAGCACTCCGCGCAGGAGCAGTATTTTCATTATTGCTTAAAAATACTGCTAAGGTCAAGGTAATCTTTAGTGTAATTGAAATTGTATAAATATTCTTCAAATACCTTGCTGGTTTACTGGAAAACAGTCATTTATCATCCAGAAGCTTGCGTGTGACTTTGCTCAGAGGTAATAATTTAACAAAGTCACTTTCAGGATAAATATCTTTTCTAGGCTTGCAAGCTTGTGCATTTCATTTGGAAATGGGCTCCGGGAAGGGGCTGCGAACGCTACCTGGCTTAAGATAGATCAAATGCTGCTGCTTAGTCATGAAAAGCGAGTACGAGTCTGTGGCCATTTAATCCATAGCAGTTTGGTTCCAGAACTGGTTTTTGTTTCTGGGTGAAGCGAATAATGAACCTACTGATCCATTGGCCTGGAGGGAAGGAGTTCTGGGACCTGGTTACTAATCTTAACTTTTCAGTTTAGTGTGACATTTCTTCAGCGCTTCTTTTGGCCATATTTACTTCTCTCCCAATAACGGATATCTGATTAAACTGGCTGTTGCAGAGCCAGTGACGATCCCGTTAGGAGTGTTCCGGCACTGCTTTATTGTCCGGAGAAAAGAACTGAGAGCAGTTTTTGCAGAGCAGTTGAGCAAAAACCTTTCGAACAGTTTGTTACGCCTATCCAGTGTGGTAGAGCGGGCGTACTGCAGTGGGCTGCTGCTGGTATATTCGCCTTGTGGCTTCGGTTTTTCTGCAAAAGGTTTGTGGAATGAGTTTGTCAAATAGTGTATTTCTCTCGTGGCCTTCCCAGCTTTCAGAATTGGAAATACAGAATACAAGCCTCAAATCCTTGAGCTGTGAGAGACTTTTCTAATAGTGGCTTTTCAAAATCTTTAATATGCATAATTGAGATGGGGTCAAGAAGGGCGTGTTCCTGCCCTTTATACTGAGAGGCTGGTCTCGGGGTCAGTTTAAGTAAATACATGCTATTCTGCTGCCCTCAGAGTGGGTTTTCCCCTTTTCCCCTTGGCCCTGTGCTCTTGACACCACCTTTGCGTTGTCGTTCCTGACCCCTTCCTTAGGGTGCAGCTGCGACACGGAGGTCGCTGCTGGCAGTGGCTTGGCCTTAGGCTGAGCTCTCATGAGGCTGCACCCTGAGAATTTCACACCAAAAAGGGATTTTTTTCAGCGAAGCGCGGAGTTACCAACACTGGCAGCAGCCGCCTGACTGTGGCTTTATTTTTTTTTTCTTTATTCTTCCCCCCCCCCCTCTTTTTTTTTCCCCCTCTCCTGTTGCTGCCTTGACAAAATGTAAAGGAAAAATAGAAAGCAAAATCTGGAAAAGTTGATGTCTGATCTCCTCCAGGTCCTGTTCCTGGGGTTTTAGTTGTTTCACGCTCACCACACTCACCCCCTACATCCCCCCCATTTTTGCTTATAGAATTTACTGTAAGTAAATTATCTTTAGTAGTTTAGATTGGTAACTTCAACAAAGGGAGTCTTGTGATTCTCTTTTAATCAAGGATAAGAGTGCTAATAGCAAAGATGAATAGTCTCATGGCACTTTATTAAAACCACTATGAGGTAATATTTCCAATAGTTTCTATAAATACAGTGTTTGTTTCTTTCTGGTAACTATTTTGTCTGGTTTGAACATTGGTATTCTCACTGGAGATTGCTCTTTTTTATGTCTTCAACTTGTCAGCTTTGGGCACCGTTTCATAATAAATAAGTATCAAATTAGACACATCTCACTTTTAAAGTATTCCTTAATGATGCTTCCTCTTCTGTACAGATGATGAAGTAATAGGGGTTAGCGTCAGCGTTCGTGACCGTGAAGATGTTGTGCAAGTCTGGAATGTCAATGCCTCTTTAGCAAGTGAAGCAAAAGTTTTAGAGAAGATACATAAACTTCTGCCACACACATCTTTTAAAGCGGTGTTTTATAAATGTAAGTCTTCTGTGCTGTTAACTTCCACCTTCATTAGGGAAACAAGATGCTGGTAGAGTATTTCCATGGGAATATCCTGCCCGATTCATCATTAACCATTTGGAAATGTGGCCTCTCTCACCGCATTAAAATTCTGTCCCTTCAATGTAAAAGTTAGCTACCACTCAAAATGCAAGATATCTTAACTGTAGAATATATTTGGTTTCATGTTTAATATACCTGATTTGTAAAATAAGCGAGAAATCTCTTGATAACTCTCAAGACTACGTGCTGTTCAATTTAAGTGTTCATTTGGAGGAACCATTTGCAATCAGGATTTTACGGGATCTCTTATTTGAGGCTCTATATAACTGTATTATCAGAATAGCACATTCCCAAAGATCACTCGCTGGCATGCTGTGTCTTCCTTGACTGCTTTACACATTGCTGTCTTTTTTTTTTTAATCTTTTCAACTCCTTGATTGAATGTACATGTTCTTTTTGTTCTTTTTTTTTCCTTTTTCCTTCTCTTTGCCTTAGCACACAGAGAGCATCACGCTTTTGAAGGCCGACGGGGAAAACACTAAGAGCAGCCTGTGCCAAGCTCATTCGTTGTGACTTGGTGTTTTGAGGAGGTCTGGACAAGAAGGGTGGCTGAAGGCCCTGCAGAAGCACTCCGTGCAGTGGCCCTTTTGAGTTTCTAACGTTTCAAACTGGGAAAATGAGGAAAAAACATTGCCTTGACGGCTAAATGTGCAATTTGTTACTTCTGGTTTGGTTGGGGTTTTTAAACTTTTCATTGTTTTTTTTTTAAAGATATCTTGGCCACTTGTTTTTTCAATCAGATTATATTTGTTCCTATTTAAGGTAGCCGGCTTTCATTTCTTCTGTACTGTACTCACTTTCTTTGTGCACATTTGCATTTAGCTATGCTGTTTTTCCTAAATGTGCTGTACGTAGGGGAATACTGGCTTGGTGAAATGTGTTTTCAATTTTCATTTTAAAACATTCCTATCATGTTAAGATTTACTTACTGGTTTTGTCCCAAGAGAGAAAGAAATTGCACTGCATTTATTCTAATATTCAACATAATCTGGTCTTGCACTGACAGTGGCACACATACTGTAAAAGTAGATAGTAAAGTGTTCACTAAACGAGTGACTGAAGAGAACACGTTTGTATTGGGACTAAGCCTCTGTGGAATGATGCTAATGAGTGTTTTAATTGCAGTGATTTCAAAAGAGCCCTTGTTCAGACTAGAGTGAGACATCTGGCAGTAGAAAACCCCGCAAACTCCACTCCTCTTATTTAAGAGGGGATGGTTTTTTTAGACGTTTTTGTATTGTATGCTTTCTTACGATATTTTTCTGTACATTCATGAAAAAAGGGACATGAATCACTTCTAATGCACTAGACTAACTGGATCCAGCCCTCGCTTCTGTCGGTATTTTAGGCCCGTGGCTGCACCCACAAAGGTCAGTACCAGAATTGCTGTTGACTTCAGTGCAAAGGAAAAGGTCCCATTGCGTGGAGTTTCAAGCCGTCATGACTTCCTAAGTGACTTAAAAAAAAATACAGAAAATAAATGGGTTTTGTGTTACAGTGTGAATATGAATATAAACAGTGTTAATCTTTAAATATTTTTCTATATTAATTCTTTGACGTGTTGGTTTGTTTTAATATACTACCAAAGACTGATATGGTTCCTTTTACAAGAAACAGCTTCAAGGTAGAGAGGAACGCACACTCCGCTGAGCATTACTTCATTCTTAAGTTTTGGTTTGTCGACAGTTCACTGATTTCCACATCTTTGGAATATTAAGAGGCAGTCATTAAAATCAAATAATTTAAAAATAAGAATCGCACATTTGAGATTTTTTTACAACTTCATCTGTATTTATGAATTAAAACTGTGCAGTTAATGAGCATTATTAATTAAACAAATTTTCTAAAATCCAAATGTCTTGCTTCTGTAATTGCTTTCTGAGATTAACTGTTACCAGACCCACTTTTTTAAACTTGTGTATTTTTCACTAAAACTTACTCTCTTAGAAGCTATCTATGTTTTGTTCATAGATTAAAAATATTTTTAATGGGTATTTTTTTTGTTAAATCAGAAAGGAGGCCTAAAATTTTAGTAGACTCTCTTGTATGTATTCAGTTAATATCCAAGGTGGTTTTGAGTTGCAGTTCACTTCAGGTTTCAAAATAAAAAAGCATAGAGACTGTTACCAGTTTAATTATACTATGTTTTTCAATTCACACTATTGCAGTGACAGTATATGAAAGATCGTGACTAGCCTTACTTAAATTAATCTTTACCACTGTGACTTTCCAAGATACATCTAAGGCTGTAAGAATTTCTTTATTATTATAATAATATTACTCCTCTTGAATTACCTCCAAATTGTCCGAGATCTGTTGTTTTGGGGGGGGGTGGTGTGGTGGTTTGGTTGTTTATTTTTGGTGTGATTTTTTTGTTGTCTTTTTTTTTTTTTTTTTTTCCCAAAAAAAACCCATGCTATATTTAACTACAGTGTTAAAACTCAATGTAGTTTCTCTCGTAGGTAGATTGTCACCTGTCAACTCCTACGTGGAGATGGTCCTTAAGAAATAAGGGAATGTAGGAAGGTGCTTTCCCTGCAAGGTAATGTGAAGTCGTTGCTGTGGCCCTCGCTTTTCTCTGCGACGAGTGGGGTTCCCCTTTCTCCAGGGAACGGAGGGGCCTCGGGATACGAGTTACCTGTGAAGGACCAGCCGACCGGTGCAGGTGAGATGGGTATGAACAACCTCCAGCCCTGCCTGATAGACTCAAAAAGTGACTTCTGGGAAGCGAGGGGCAGAAAACTTTGAGGGGGAAAAAAAAAAAAATGTTCTCAACAGCTTGATGAGCAAGATTTCTCACTTGAAATACTTCCCTGTCTTTGGAGGAAACGTGGCTAGAATACTAATGGGGAATTAATCTTTGCCTTTTGGAAAGAAGCCAGAGCCTCTTACCTCTCCTCCAGGTTCGTTTTGAGCGTGAACGTTGACTTCAGCAGAGTTGGATGCGCTGGTGGAAGCAGCTGATGTGATGTCGTCCCTGGAACTTGCTAATTTAAGATATTTCTTTATTCATCCTATTGAAGGAAATTATTTTTATGTAGTTGCTTTGCACGCCACTTTAATATTAAAGACCTCTCTGCTTGAACATTGGGTAGAGATTGAGAGAGACTTTATCCTGCCATTGGGTAGGGCAGCTGCACGCCGACTACCAAAGTCCACATTATCAACCCTTGTCAATTTTTACATTGTTCTAAATCCCTAATCTATAAAATCAGGGGTTTTGGGTTGGTTGGGTTTTTTTGGTTGGTTGGCTGGTTTTTTTCTGTATGGCTTAATTCTGATGATTATTATGATGTAGAATCTGGGTTGATGGATATCTTCTGACTAAAATTCAGCATATTGTATGCCACCATCCAAAATTGGGCTTGAATCAAAATGGGTCATGCAAGTTCATGGGAACATGAAAAATTACATATTGGACTTTTGCAACCATTAATTTAGAGACTTCAGAATTTTTGAACTGTCCTTTCATCCCTACCGATCTCCGTAGCACAGATGTATTTATACCAAATGATGTTGAACAGTAAATTCCTTTTAGTCTTTTAAATATTTATTTTCACCCGGAGATCTGCTTTATTGAGCTTGATTAGTTGAACCCCCCCCACTACTACAAAACCATTTAAATTGTTTAAATGGATAGCAAAGAATGCAACGCAGGGGGAGAGCTCTGGTTGGCTTTAGGAATCTTTCTAACACCTTCTAAAAGGTGCATCTTCCCGGGGAAAGCGTTGCTGCTGCGTGGTGTTAAGTGGAGGATGGGGGTGAGCTGGCCTCTTCCACGGGCACAAGCAGGGACTGTGCGGAGGGAGGGAAGGAGGGAGCACGGGGATGCGCACGGGGATGCACACGGGATGGAGGGGAGCACCAGCCCCTGGAGAAGAGGAGATGCAGGCCAGGCTGCGGCTGAAGCAGCCGGGGCAAATGGAAACCGGAGGGAGAGCTGAGAAACGGTCAGAGGAATAGCGCTTTATTTCTGAGCCTTCCGCTTCTTGGGCAGGTTTGCACCTTCCCAGGGCTGGCAGCGAGCGGGGGCCGAGCTTTGATCGTTTCCTACCAATGGTGGGGACTTCTCTGATGGTTCTTCAGGCTGCGACACGACTGCTGCTGTAGGGATTAGCTGGGAGTTTCACTTACCAGGGATGAAGGGCTGCCCTCTGGGGTTGGCTAATTAACAAGATTCTACTCTGGTAATTAAATAGCAGTTTGTTGAATACAACTCGGTGATGAAATCTTTGGAAAACATAATGATTAGCAGGAAAGGAATAGCAACTTTGCCTCAAAAGTCTATCCCTGACTTACTGGTACGGATTTAACCTTTCCCTCTCCAGCAAGGATGATACTGTAATTTATCTGGCTTTGCTCTCTCTGCTGTTGCAGCAGCTGATTCCTCCAGGGCTTTGTCTCAGCTGCAGAGGCTTGAGATGTCCCGCTTCACTTTTTGATTTTTCAGAATCCTCTGCCTTCTTAAAAGCCAGCGCTGGAGGACAGGAATGTTTGCCACCCCGAGGATAAATCCTTGCCCTCCTGCTGCACCGGGGCTGCCGGCTCGGCCGCACGTGCCTTTGCACAACCCGGTCGTGCCTCCTTTGCGGGGAGGAGGGTTTCCACCACGGTTACTCCGTCCGCAGCGGCATCTCCCTCCCCGCTGAGCTACCTGTGGTGGGAAGATCCCACGAAGCACGTGGGGTTCCCTCACCAGGCCCTCGCACCATTCGCATGCGCTGAAAGGGGCTGTGGTTGCTTATCAAGGCCTCTCTCTGCCGGGCTCTCTCGCTTTGTGCTGTTGGGGTTTTTATTAAACTGCCTTTGCAAAGCGGTCCGGGAAATGACAGACTGATCGGAATGAATCGGTCTATGGCTTATCTGCACCGTGGAGATGCTGGTGGAGTTTTTGTTTTGGAGAGTAGTGTTGGAAAAGAGCGTGGGGGGAGCAGGAGCAAGCAGAGGAAAAGGTGCTTTTCGCGTTGGGATGTGCCTTAGCAGTGCTGCTTGATTGCTGCGGAGCAGCAAGTTAAAGCATCCTCAATTTAAAGCCATTTCATGCTACGGGCTTTGCTCGGTCTTCTGTGTGGTTTTATTTTAGTGTGGCAGGTTCAGGACAGGTTGGCACACTCTCCTCAGTAATAATTAACGTAATACTTCAGAGCGAGGAACACAAAAGCTCCGTGGGTCAAAAGGGGCTCAGTCAATGCTCTGCCTTTGCCAGTTGATGGGAGTACAAAAGACATA
This sequence comes from Podiceps cristatus, assembly GCA_000699545.1. Lineage (NCBI taxonomy): Eukaryota > Metazoa > Chordata > Aves > Podicipediformes > Podicipedidae > Podiceps > Podiceps cristatus. Next base: position 566 of record JMFS01066444.1, on the reverse strand, counting down.
ACTTCTTATATTCTTCCTGTGGCAGGATTGACCAAAGGGGATGAAGCTTAAGAGTTGCCTTAGAACACAAACGTGACTGTGACAGAGGGAAATTACTGATCCTGAGCAGCTTACATAAACCCTCTCGTGGGCACTGGCAGGCGGAAGGGAGAGGCTTTCGATTGGAAACCGTTCGTGTCTTCGTCTCTCTACTTCTCCCGCTCTTGTAATGATTCTCGTAGGACAACGACGATGAGGAAATTAGATTAGACAAACAGTGGGAGATCCCACAGCTTGCTATAAAAGCCACCTCCAATCTTTGCTACACTTTGACAGCTCTCAATTTCCTAATTTGACAAGTTAATGAAAACTGGATTATTTCCGAAGCCGTACGTACCGCGCCGCCGGGGAAGGGGGGCTGCGCTCTGCACCGGGACTACCCGCCCCAGCACCTTCCACCCAGGCTGCAAAATTGTCACCCTTGGGAGGGAGGCGGCGTGTGCTGGAGCCCGGGGCCAGGAGCTGGTGTTTGTGGCTGTGGCAGTAGTGCAGGGCTCTGGGAGATGCTCCCGCCTCGGGAGGCAAGT